>JASANX010000772.1:0-21690 GCA_030849745.1 Trypanosoma scelopori
GCGGCAGCCTGCCAAGTGCACCAACGTGTGTTAATGACCCACATCCTCCAAGACTCACCACCTCCAGCGTGTCAATGCAGGCAAGCGGTGAAACATCCGTCAGTTGGTGGCAGTTGGAGAAATAAATCTTCACGAGGGAACGACTCTCACGCAGGCCGTGTATGCCTTCGTCCGTGACGGGTGTGTCACGCATATTCAGCTCTCGCAGCAGCGGCAGCTTGCCAAGTGCACCAACGTGTGTTAATCGCTTGCATCCTCCAAGATTCAGCTCCTCCAGCGTATCAATCTGCGCAATGGCGTGCACATCGTCGTTTGTTACACAGTCGTTCTTTATCGTTAGTTTCTTCAGTGCGGGAAGCTGCTGCAGCGAGGCAATGCCGATCAACTCGCCCATAAATTCAACACGCAGCTCCTGCAGCGACTTCAGGTCCGTCAGCGGCAGCAGGTCGCAGGAGCCGGTGCACCACTCAATACGCAGCGCAGCGAGTGACGTGCAGAAGCGGAGAAGTTTCATGTCGTCACGCTGAAGTTTTTCTGAATGATGGTGATCTCACAAACGTTGGGCAAGTCAGCGATGCCGATGGTGTTCGCTTCACCGTCGACGATGAATTCCGATTCATTCAACATCTTCAGCTTGCATTCCCGCAGCAGTGCCATCAGTTGCACAGTGTCTTCCGTTGAGATCGGCCGTGCAGTCTGCATCTCGGATGCCTGCGGACGGTGCGTCACGATGCATTTCCAAGCCGGCGGTGCGTGGCAGCTGGACCGATTCCATCATCCACGCCGGTACTCATGACTCCCCTTCGAGCAACGCAGTGAGTGTGTTTGCGTGTATAGGAGTTTAAAGCAGAGACTCTGAGAAGGAAAGGGCAGGAAGATGTGGAGAACGCACAACTCTTGTCAGTAGAAGTGGCAATCACCGCAACGGCACAGTATGCGTACGGATTTCACGGCGCCGATGGCACAACACCCCTAGCAGTAGCAAGGGGCGTGCGTACCTCTGCGTTCTCGCGGCGTTGGCGGCATCGAGCAGCGCAAGATCTAGAAGTGCATGGAAGGCGTCCACAACTCCATCACTGACCGGCGCGGCTAGAGTGTTTCCTTTTGCCACCGTCGACGGCTGAATCCAGTTTATTTTGGAACGGCTTCGAACGTACAGCAGCGCTTGTAGCCACTGAGGCAAAATAGAACTTTGCACTGAAGGAGGAATTGTCCCAATAAAGAAAAACTCTAGGAGATGTGGTAAAGCGTTGCGCAGGCTTGCATTGGCCTGCAATATCGTAATTGAAGCAAAGTGCAAATGGTGGAGGTCATCGAGGAGGAAGAAACTTTAGACAAACACCCAATTCAACGACCAAACAAAAAAGACTCTTCTTCCTTGGTACCAGGTCTTTGTTTTCGCTTCGCTCATCCATTCCTCGGGGTTTCCTTTTTGTGTATGTGTGTGTGTGTGTGTGTGTGTGGGAGATAAGATAGGGGTTCTTCATGCTTACCCGTTCCACGAAGGCGTGTGCAGAATGTTGTGGGTGAAACGGACAACTTTGAATGGATGTGGCATGCAAAAGCCTTCCAAAATGTCTAAGCATTGAGCCCCCTCACAAAGTTTTTGAGACCACTTCGCAGTGAACTTGCCGCCTTCTGAAAGAGTCCCGACTCATCACGATCAGTGTCCTGCGTTGGGTACTCGTATGGAGCGAGGTGTACAGTGGAGCTCTGAACCTTCAGTGAAACCCGCTCCCGCAGCAACCGTGGGGCATCTATTATGCCGCACATGACATGGTCGAATTCAATTACGATTACTTGCTCGCTTTCGCATGGGAGACAGCTCTCCTTTTCTACTGGAGGGGTCTGCTCAAACAGGATTTGGCTAAGTGCCGATACAAATTCATCATGGTGCTTGACCTCATCCTCTCTCTCAGAAATTGCGAAACGCAACGCATCACCGGGCATTGGTAATAGTCCATTTTCAGGCAACAGTGTTGGCAATACCATGTCATCCCACGCCTTCCGAATAGTCCGCTCCAACTCCAATGATGTAACAGACTTGGGAACACCCACCGCAATTAATGCACAGCTCCAATGTGTCAACGGCACGGGACGGGTGAGGAAAACTTGGCTCATCGACGGGAAGTGGATATCTTTGTTCCTGCATAACAAAAGTTCAATGTTTCTGAACTTTTGTCTATCTTCAAACACATTTTCGAAGCGCCGCTGCGTCGCTATTACCATGTTTGAGGCTGCAGGCCTTGAGCCGCAGATGGCTCGCAGGAGGTTACCGTGCATCGCAGCAGAGCCAGTGTACAATTGTGCCACAATGTCCCCATTATGTATGTACAGCTCTGATAAGACGCGGCCAACCGCTACAGGATATAATGATGGATTTCGCGCCTCGCACCACGAGCTTACAAAGGGTTTGGGGTACATTCTTTTTGTACCCGTGGCAGAGTCAGAAAACTCGGGGAAACCACTTCGGGTGGAAGGCTCATGTGCACCAAGTGGTGGCAATGGTCTTTGATCAGCAAAGCTGTCAAATGTTATTCCAAGAGAACCTAACATAAAAATAGATACCTGAAAGCATGTGAGAAAACATGCCAAGTTTGTTCTATCCAGCGAATCCGCACAGTTTACCCGGACGAACCGATTCTGCCAAACACACGGGATCACAACACCAGTGGGATGTACCAAGCCAACAGTGGCGAGAGCGCTGTCGGTGTCTGAGGTGAAAAAGGAAAGAACCGCCTCCCAGAGAGTTGTCGTGGCGACGTCAATACCCCATTCCTTAACCAGGCCAAGCCAGTCAATGTGGGTGAGGTCAAGATGACTGCTGGGGAAAAGACGCCGCACCGCAACGTCCGACCTCCTAATCGCCTCGAGAAAATACCTACCCAGCGTCTCCTCACCGCTCTGGGGATTTTGCCGAAGAAGATTAATGCAGCGCACTGCAGGGCATGCAGCAACTGATGTGTCGCCTGCATCGTACTGTATGAGGGTCGATAACTGGCGAAAAACAAACTCGAAATACGCATCGCTCCCGCGGAGTACGTCTTCTCTATTCCTGCTAAACACCATCGAGGGCTCCGAGATTGTTGTGTTGATTTGCGTTGACCAACGCACAGGAATTGTTCCACGAAGGATTGTGTGACGTGCAAAACAGACAGAGCCATCACTATTTTCCTTCCACATGACATACTCGTATATGTGGTCATTTCCCGCCGCGTTGGCGGCATTGAGTCCCCTTCCAAGATAACGCGGGCCCGGGTTGAGATTGTTCTGCCGGCCAAGCAGCAACACATGAAGATTAGATCCATCGTTTAGCCTCATAACATCCCCCTCAGCAAAGCCCCGGATAAGTGCAGAACACCCACCACAGAGATCCGGGGGTCGAAATGGTTGTCGTATGTGCTCGGACCAGTCACAGTGAAATTCAGGCGCCTCACCATGAGGAGGCGGGGAAAAGGGGAACGGGTATGTCAAATCATAATCATCCGAAAAAAAGTACCCCTTCCTAAAGCTGTAGCGCTGGAATTCTCTCAGCCTATTTTTGTCCGCCGATGCGATGCGGAGTGATGCGGCACCGGGAATACGAAAAGGAACCCATTCGGTTTCCTCAACACGAAAAATCGCACCGCCAAATGGCAGGCCACTCACCTCCGTCACTCTCGTTGCAACCAGAAAGTACATTTTATCCAACAAAATACATCCAAATACAGCAGGGTACTCCACAACGGATTCGAAAGGACCACACATGTCGTACACCTCCTTGAAATCGACAAAATTTGTCTTTGGAAGGGCACCACACCGTTCAAGCTCCCCACCTCCAGTCACCACCACAGGTACCACAACCGAACCGCCAGCCCACTTGCCAGCCCCCACTCCCGTAGTTGTTGCGCTCTCTTGCGTCTCCGTATGGGGGGCCAGATTTTCGAAAAACATCAGCATCTCTGGCTCCGTCGGTGCAGGAGTGGCGTGGCGAGGGGGACGGGGAATGATGACAAACATGATCGGGATACCATTTTTTAGACAAACAGCGCACCGCGTTCGCGGACTTCTAGTTCTCTGCATGCAAGAATTCCTCTATACGCGGTGAGTGGAGGCAAATGGGCGGAGTTGATTGTTTTGTTGTTGTTGTTGTTGCTAGAACAGAACATTGGACACATCGTCCACTGCAACAAAGGTGCAGAAAGGCAATGTACCGCCACAAGCACCCCCTTCGACACCATCCTCAGCAGAGACAGAAAAAAAAAAAAAAAAACATAAAAACAAGAAGTAAATTCGAGCTTACAAATATATATATATATATATATATATTGTTTTAGGATTTAGTGTGCACTCTGCTTTGAGAGACCCAACTCCGCATCCATCCGGTCCAGCCAAGGTTTGATTGCAGTCGAGCGAACGATTTCGTCATATACCCGGTGCCCTCGAACTGATTGAAGTACGCCGTAGGTATCGAGATCGGCAAGATCCGGCCTTCGTCCACCGTGAAACTGCTTCTTGCCATTTGAAAGTGCCTTTTCAGCAAACATGTTGATTTCCTCACGAAGCCTCTTCCCGCCGTCCTCCTCTGGAAGCAGATGGCCGCTCTTGATCAGTCGCGGCTTGGTGATGCAATTGGCTACCAGATACATCACAGGTGCCCCCACCATCTTGAGGAAGATTTTGTTCCTGTATGGAATGGTGTCAATATCATCAATGTAAGAGTAACCAGTCCATGCCTTAAACAGAGAAGAGTTGAACTCTAGAGTTAAAAGGCGGATCATTGGACCACGAGCCCATTCACGCCAACGCGTGATATCGGGATCTCTCAACTGCTTTTCCATCCCTGCATGTTTCGCAATGGTGTTGACAATGATTTCCGAGTCTACAAGAAAAGGGCCGTCGCCATCGCGAAGAATAAACTGCATCTGGGGAACTTTCTTGTATCCGTTCATTGACAACTCCCTCTTAAACATTGGCTCCACTTCAACGCATTCGTAGGGAATCTTTAGATAGTCAAGAATGGCCTTTGCGGTTCCGCAAAAGGGGCAGGTGGTGTAGCGATAAAGGAGAATGCGTGGGCGCTCCCTTGGATTGTTTATGTTTGAAAGGGCCAACTTCATTCTCTCCTGATTTTGTTCGCCATTAAACTGTTCCGCTGTGCAGCTACTGTTCTCCTTGAGGCGCCGGTGATACGCGACGTAACCACCACCCAAGGCCAAAGATCCAGCCAGCCCCGTTGTGCAGAGCAGCCCCCTGCCAAACAAGAACCTACGGAGTACCATGCAACCACTCTGTCGCCCGTGCATCGCGAGTGATGCAAAGGAGAGGAGAGGAGAGCAATGCAAGGGGAAACAAAACAGCAAGTAGCAGACAGAATCATGGGCAGAGAGTGTGTGTGTGTGTGTGTGTCTTGCGAGGCAGATGAAGATAGCAACATGAAAGAAAACAAAGAAGTCGTGTAATATGATATAGGGGGAAGGGGAAAAACCGGGTAGCAGTATCTCTCCCAACATGTGCGATACGCGGCAGTGCGCATGCACACCCACCCAACCCACCACTCTTCTGCAGTGTATCCCTTCTCGTGCTTCCCATCCTCAATCCCCCTCGTGACGGCTCATTCCCATTTGAAGCAGGTGCATCGCCACCACCTCGTCGATATCGTCACTCCTGCCGTACCTCTGACGGTATTCGTTTAGTTCCACTAGAACCCGCTCCATGTCCTCCACGCTATGTGGAAATTGGGAGAACAATGACGATACCTTTGTAACATCAGTCTCCATCGCTTGCACACGACTCCGGAGAATACGAAGCTCGTCATCCCTTGCAGCAAGCTGATCATCCTTCGCCATTATCAGCCTCTCCGAAGTGGTCAAACGCTCCAGCCTAGTATCGATGTCCTCCAGAAAACGCACGATAAATGTCATCGGAGAGCCGCGCTTTATCGACTGTAACATTTCCACTATTGAGTCATATGCACTTCCAACCGCAAGACTCTCCTCCTGCCGTGCTGTCAGCATTGTCTTGATGCACTCCAGCTGCCTTCCAAGGCCCGCAATCTTGGCATCTCGCAGTTCAATCTCGGACGCGAGATCTGCGCTTTCGGACGCCGCCTCCAGTTGCTGTTGAAGCAGCCGCACCTCTTCCATCTTCTCCGAAATCGCCAGCGATGCCCTTCTTGCAGCCTCTTCTCCCTTTTCCTGTTGCTGCTTTAATAGCTCTGCGAGCTCATCACCCTCCCTTTTCGAGTTTTGTAGCTCACTCTGTAGGTACTCAACCGTCGCAAGAAGTTTTTCATTCTCATCCTCCATCAGGGACACACGTTGTGAAAGTGAGAGAACCCTTTCACGCTCCAGTCGAAGAACATTCTCTGCGTTTAAAAGGGCCTCCGTCAGCCGCTTCACATCCCTCTGTGCGGAGACAGCACCCTCACCCATGTCTGCCACGCATTGCAATTCTTTTTGCAACTCGACAGTGTAAGTGCGACAACGTTTTTTATCATCATCGACATCATTAATACAATTATCGTTAGTGCGGCCATCAGCAAATCCCCGTAGTGTGAATATGGTGGCAGCGTTGGGCCTGTCAAGCTTGTGAAGCTGCACCTCCAGCTGCAGTACCTGGCGGCGAAGCTCCGACTCGCGCTCGTGAGAAGCGCAATTGGCCATCAAAAGGTCTACAATTTTTGTATCAAGGTTCGGTGCAGAAGAATTCCCATTTAGGCAATCGGTCGCTAATCGAAGATCACTCAGCAGAAGTGCGTTCCGTTGCCTCTCCATAATGCATTTTTCGTGCCAGTATCTTGAATGCTCCGTGCGGCTACTAATCCCGCCCGTGGAGCCGGGCTGGTTGTCGTTGCGACCCAACGCCACCAACTGATCACCAAGACACTTGTCTAGCGCCACAGCAGCTGCTGCGATGCTCACCATGTCACCACCAGGGCTTGAGACAATCTCCAAGACTTTTCTCCGATAGACTTCCATCATCTCCAACAAGCACATATTGGTCTTGCGCAGATGTACGATTTCATCCTGCACGACACTCTCTGCGGCTTCATCAAGAGTATTGGCGGTCGCCGTCTCTTCCTCCAATTCCCGATCCACCCACTCGAGGCATTTGTCTCCACAAAGCGTCCAAATCGTTGCGACTCTCACTGTGCCAATCTTAAAAATGAAGGGAGCAGCACATCCACGCTCAATGCCCATCGCTGCGTCTACTTTAAACAGCCGCAGTGGGACGCAAGAGCGAGAGTCCCACACGGTTAGCAAAGCTTCCGCATCAAGGGAAGCAAGGCGTGTCGCAGAGATCGATAACAGCCGTTGCACCCTCGCACACGGAATCAAACGCTCCTTTGATAAAAAGGGCACCTTCATGGGATCTTCCTCAACACGAAAGATGCTTATCCACCTGCCCCCTCCAACCCAGCACGTATCGGGATAAGACCCACCGTGATGCGACCGTGCCAGAACGGCAGCAACAGCCGTGCTCTCCAAGGCCTCTACACACATTGGAGACGAGCTCTTCACGCTCCAAAGAGCAACGCGATCCTCTTGGACAGACAAGAGGAAGGAAGCGTCTTGATAGATGGGGAGTATCGCGACGAGAGCAGATCCTTCACACGGAAACTCACGTTGCAGAGTCATGCGTTTCACGTCCCACAACTGGTAGGAGCCTCTTTTACTCGTCGCCAGGAATGGCGGGCATGCATCAAGGGTGTACATCTTGTCAAGCTCCCCCATCTGCACATCAAGCACTCCAAGAACCACACCACTAGTTTCATAGACAATGATACGCCCGCTGAGAGCAAGAAGCCATACCCGATTTGCAGCATGACGAATGAGAACAGACGGCTCGGGCAAGTTGATGGTGTCCAGCAGGTCACCCTCGAGAGGGTCGAGCACGTCAACATAACCCCCACATGATCGGAGTGCCCAAACGTTGCCGTTAAGGCTCGCCAGGCTGCAATATTTCTCAATCAGACTTAGCACACCGTCTGACCCGTCGGCAAGAAGCACCTTTGACGACGCCATACACCGACACGCACACAAACACACACCAAATAAAATTAAAAATAAAAAAACACCACAGGTTACGGATTTACAACGAGGCCTACACACGCGCATTGATACCAAAAAAAAAAAAAAAAGGAGGGGGGGGGGGGGGGGGGGGGGGGGGAACCCAAAAAAAAAAAAAAACCCCCCCCCCCCCCAGTGAAACGCCAAGAGTGAAGACAACCCGCACCACACGCAACAGACACACACATAAAGAAAGAGAGAGAAACAACAACAACAAAGACAAAAAGAGGTGTAAAAGAGCAATAATACAAACAAGAGGGAAGAACCGTTTTTTTTTTTTTTTATCTTCCTTTACGCTGCGTACCTCATTGACGGCATGCCATCCGCGAATGACTTGGTGTGCTTTGGCCAATCCTCGTCGTCCATATTATTGAGACCCTTGGTGTAAACCCGCGGCTCCTTCCGCACCTCCTTTTCGAGGGCGATTTCTGCCAAGGAGTCGTACGGCCGCATACGACGCTTGGCACGACTTTCCATCTTACGGTACTTGTGGCCGTACTCATTCTGGTCACCGTGCACAATGGCGTTCACACGATTGGCGTACACCTTTCGTGAGAGTTGCTTAAAGGGCTTCTCAGGCGCGTCGAGGGCCTGTAGCGTCTGCAAAATGCTTCCACTTCTGCCAACGACAGCCGCCTTCTTCTGTGCCTTCCTCTCCTCCGCGCTTAGCATAAATGTCCTCTCTGATTCCTCTTGGCTGCGTCGCACGCGGGCACGTGATAACTCCTCAGGGTCCAAAGGCCATTGCCCTTTTGTGTCCAGGCCGTTCTCCACGTGCTGAGCAATGAAAGCCATGCGCTGACTGTAGTCAACTACACCAGAAGGCCATAGCTCAAACATGTCAGGCTTCCTTAGTGCTAGTCGCTTGATCGTTACAGCGCGCTTTTGGCGCTTGCGCTGCAGCCAATGAAATCGCCGCTTTCCCTGCCGGGCATCACGCAGCTCGGCTAGCGTCACGGTCTCCTCCTTTGCCGCCTCATACTCCTTCGCCCTCTTCTGCCTCTCCCACTCTTGCCGTCGCCTATCCAGCGGCATACGACCGAGAGTCACGCGAAGTGCCTCATCCTCTTCTGTCAGCCCCAATGCGCCATACTTCACACGGTCGCGTATGCTATATGGCAGTGCATTTACCCACTTGGGGAAATACGTGTCATCGTCTAGCATGTAGGCATCAAGACGCATAGATGGGTATAGGCCGCACTCCTCCACGAGACGCGTCTGATACCGTTCAATGACCTCCACCTCGTCATCCGCGCGCCGCAACTGTGTAAAAAGACGATGAAACTCCCTGGCAGTTGGCGGTTGTCCATACTTGTCCATCATATGATCTCGTCGCACCACCTCTCTCTCCATTAGTTGTTTCAGCACTGTTGAATACTCCTCGCCCGGTGCTGGAGCCATCATTGCGTCCTCATCGATTGCCCGAGAAGCGGCAATTGCGTTCCTATCTAGTGGCTTTGCGGCCCCACTAAATATCCTTCTTTCCATCCCAGAGTCGATTCCCAAAGAACGCATACATTCGCCCCGCTGTTCCTCATGAAGGAGTCTCTCCTGTTTCCGCGCTACCTTGCTGACAGCAGTTATGTTTGTCTTGTTGCAGTACACGGTCGGCTCTGTGAACGGGTCACCACGATCCCGATTGGTGAGGGTTCCCCTGTTAAGATTGATGCCTCCTGATGAGGAACGACGGCCAAACGGAACACGGTGGAAGGGCAGACAGCGCCACTGACACCTTTTCATTGCTCCCCTCCTCCCCGGACTCCTCCTGCGCTGGAATTGAAAATGCAAAGAGAGACATGTGAATAAAACTCCAGACGAACATATACACACATATATATATATATATAAGAAGAAGAGAGCACGAGCTGCAAGGTACACAGGCAGCAGGGTTGGTGGTTGGGGACAGGAATGTGAATGGACATGCAGGAAGAGGGTGTACTAGAGAACCCTGAACACAGCAATCGCCCTTCATGAGGTGTTGGAAATTCTGCACCCACCCCCTCCCCTCTCCCCTCTGCGTTCAGAACAAAATCCACACCTGTTCGCTCTCACGCATCCGAAACTAGCAGTGAAAATGAAAAGATAATCCGTCATCCAGATCTCCGTTTCTATCGCTCTCTTTCCCATTGTTTATGGCCACTTTCCTCTTCATTGCCCTCCCACTACTCGCCTTCCTGGATAGTTCCACATTCCTACTGCGTCAGTGCCATCCGCCGCTTGTACATCCAGCTTCGATAGCAGTTATATCCATTCACGGAGGCCAGACACATGTTCACAATGGCTAACGAGCGGCTTCCGGAATTCTGTGGTTGAATGAGAAGGGCATACACGCACCACACCACACCGGTGACACAGAGGGCTGCGCTGGAATTCACGTCCACCTTCTCCACTGGGGGGTTTCCCACAAAAATTCCATAGAGCGGGACAATACTGAGCGACCACTTGAAAAGCGGAGCGGTGTTGTACACAGAGTTCAAGTATGCAACCGCAGTGTACTTCTCATACGGCTGCAGGCACTCGAACAGACGACCATTGCCTACGTAGCGGTGCATCATCTTTGGAAGAGCCTTTGGAATGGCCTGCTGTGTGACGCACATGCCACTTGTTTGTTTGTTTGTCTGTTTCCCTCTTCTACTTCCCTGCGTTCTTTTGTAAACACGTGAAGTTGCCACCTGCTGACGCCGTGTCTGTTGACAGCCCCACTCCACCCCCGCCCAACCTACTCTCTTCTTCCCGTAGTGGGTGTCCACTCACAGGGCAACAATGAAGAAAAAGCAGTGTGTCAGATGCATCGCAGTACAAGACCAAAAATAAAATAAAAAATCGAATAGATGAATGAAGGGACAAAAAAAAAAAACGGAATTCACATAAAAAGCACACACACACACACACGTACCCTTTCGATTGTCATTCATGTCGATTTTGCATCTGCTAATTGCTGAAGAAAGAGCTTCCGCTCAAATTCCGATATGCTTCGCTGCGCCTCCTTGCTGAGCTCGAGGAGTTCCTCCCATGCGATACGGCTACCCGTATTTGCGTCTTGACCCTGCGCCTCACGCTCCAGTTTGGCGAGACTCGGTATGCTCTTGAGACGGCGATACAAGAACGGGTACTGGATGGATCCCTGAGGTAAAATAAGCTGTAGAGCAAACAGTGTCTGAACCAGTGGAAGACATTTTGACGGCTCCATCAATGACATGCGTATGTACGCAAAAACAGGTGCCTCTATAAGCTGTGCTAGTCTTTCCAGCTGCAGGAGAGTACTTGCGGACATCTCCACGGTTCCCATTTGTTGAATCAGCTGGAATGCATGGGCGTATGCGCGCGACAGTAGGCAGAGTGAAAGCGCTGCGACCGAGTTATAGCGCCAGCATCGGTACAAACCGACAAACATAGTGCGGGCGCGTTCGTCGTCCAGGCCACGGTGCAGTATTTCACGAAGCGGATGAAGTTCTCTTGACGTCAAGAGCATTGTGCTCAGCGTGACAACAACTTTTTCCAGGAAACGCTTGTCCTCGTGCAGCGAAAGCACGGCAGCGAGCTTCAAACACAACTTCTCGCATTGACCAAAGTCCTCTTCCTGGTATCGAAGCTGGAGCTGCTTGATGATTGTCGGTACCTTTGGTAGCAACACGTCCGCCTTTGAGTGAACAAGGTCGATAAGTTGTGACACAAAATAATCAAAATGTTTCTCTCCAGAAATGAGGCACAACGTCTCGATGCACTTGTGCACAACATGCGCTGACTGGTCGCACAATAAAACTAAAACCCTGTCAAAGGTCTCGGCAAAACGCGCCTCCACCACCGTGGGGTCCGCATGTAGCACAAGCACTATCCACTCCAACGCGGCCACACGCGTCTCTTCTGTGCCCGTTCCGGCGAGACGCACCGTCACGATCGGCAAGATGGCGTCATATGGCACAGCCCTGGCGATTCCATGATGCACCGCGACAAGCTGCATGAGGCTGTGGTTTACATTCTGCGCTGCTAGACGTGTTTCAAGGTCTCTCGACCCCAGCTGCGACAGTGAAGCCACAACCGCCTCGTGTGTGAGATGCGCCAACTCATCCGTGGCGATGATCAGGAGCTCTAAAATCCATTCCAATGAAATCCTTTTGGTCGCCAACATATCCACCTCTTCCACACATTTGGTAGCAATAGAGAGCAGCTTCGCCGGTTGCACGTCGGCACCCCGGTGAAATGCCTCCTTCATGTCCCGGAGACATTTTTGAAGAAGTGACGTCACCTCCGTTCCATTGCATGCACCGGAAAGAATCAGAAGTGGTCTTAGAAGGCGCCAAAGAAGAAGAATGAGATCGTCGCCTGGAAGATCCAAGACGTGATGGATCCACTCCAGGCACCACTGCACAACAGCTGAATCAAGCAAGAGATTGCCAGATGATGTACTGATGTACGGTGCCAACGTCTCCGTGATGAATTCCACGAAGAGTTCCATCGGGAGAGCGAAGAACTCATTTCCGGTCACAAGTTCACGAAGTGCCGATGAAACTTCTCTTCCCAACAATGAAACACGTCGGTCATAGTCATTTATGCCACACACAACCCCACGGAACACCTGCGTGAAACACGAGTCCAGCAGCTGACCTTGCAGCTGACGCACAAGTACATGCGATGCCTCGAGGGCCGCTATCCGCACCGTTGCATCCACATCAGCAATGCTTTCAAAGACGATACTGGCGAGATATTTAATCAGCTCGCAGGGGTGTATTCGCGATGGCAGAGAACCCGCGATGGCCTGAACAGCGTTAAGGCATCCTCTGCGATATGCAGCTGCCGTCGTGCGGAGGAGATTTTTCTCTGCATCCCGAAGCTCCTGTGCGACGATGTCATACGCCTCCTCTGGAGGAAAATGACGGAAAACAGCAGTCACCTTTGATGCCACTTCCCTCGATCCTTTCTGCCTCGACTCCGTTTTAGAGTCCACCAGCAGCTTTAGAGTCTGAGTGGAGATAAAAGGCTCTGGCATCTGAGAGTGCTGTTGATGGAGGGAGAAAGGAAAGAGAAAGAAGGAGAGCGAGGGAGTGGAGGGGAGGGGGGAGAGAGAGAGTGTGTGTGTGAAATTATGAATGCAGCCCTCGATTCCCGAGGTTAGAGCAGCAGCAGCAGCACTAAGAAGAACAGACGGAAAAGGAAACAAAAGAGGAGAAATGAGGGACAAAGAGATGATGGTCGTACAAAAACACAACTGGAGGCACATGCACGAAAAAGGGGGTGGAGGGGGGTGGGAGGAATGAGGGGCGTGCCACCAGCATGCCTCTGCATAATTGGAGACTAAAGAAGGCATAGTAATATCATACAGACAAACATTTTACATTGCAGGAATGCCATGCAGCCTTCGCATTGAAGTAGTTGTAACAACAACAGCAAAACAAACACAAGCAACCCTTCCCCCCCCTCCTCAACAAAAAAAAAAAAAGAAGGGAAAACACATCTTTCTTTTTTCTTTTTTTCTTCTTCGGGTGAGTGGAGGGTTGCTGCATACCTTTTAATGATATGTGCCCATGTATTCACACATAAGGAAGCTTGGAATGGGGCAGCGGCACCACTACAGACTCCGCGGCGTGCCGTGTATTAGCGGGTTTGGTATCGGCAGTCATAGATACATGGGGCAACGGGGAGAGGAGAGCCACTCCACCCCCACCCCCGTGTGGTGGAGGCAACTCTCCCAGCTACCTACACTCCGTTCGCCGTGGCCTTGGAATTGCCACTGGTGCCCCCCTTCAAGATTGCACTCGTCGACATAAGAGTCTGGGAACCGGCAGCACGGTGCTGCCGCCCAGCTGACAAGCTCCTCAAAATAGTTCGCATGAACGCCTCGACTGTTGGGAGATCGAGCGAACGGGCCGTTGAACGACCGTTGCGGTACAAAACTTCTTCAATGAGCCTCCATACATTCTCCCCCGTCGGCTCGATCACATCCACCGTGGTAGAGGCAGCGTAGTCACTCAGTAGAATCCCCACCACCTGCAGCATCAGCTCAATTGTCGATGCCACGTCTCTTCCCTCTTGCATCCCACCCGTTCCGTTTACTACATTTGCGTTTTCGGAACGCAAGGGAAGTGGGAGCATTTGCTGCTCCAACTCTGTTGCCCGACACGATCGAATGGAGGGCGATTTGGAAAAGAGATTCTGGCCATTTTTCGGGCAGTGCTCAATGCTGCTGCCTTTCGACGTCCCCATAGAGACGAAAGAATCAATCCCCGTCCCCTGCTCACTCGATGCAGAGCGCGACGCAACGGCAAAGGGGTTCGGCGTTGCGGTTGGGGAGCAGTTGAGGTTGTGCACCAACAGTCGGTTGAAAGCCATGACCTCGTCCACCGGTTTCCCGTCGAGTGGAACGAAACAGTTCTCCTCTTCGCTAAATGCGAACAGATGTGACCCAGAGGGAATCGGCGCACGACCAGCCACCGGCCGCGATGTACAGGGGCTCAGGTCGACAAGCTTCCGCCCGATCTGCTGCAGCAGATCCCTTGGGCAAAAAGGATTGCATAACTTCAGCCGCATCCTCTGCGGGGCAGAGTCCCCCATGCGGGTGTACACCAAGAACTCCCTCGTAAGGGCATCATCTCCCAACATTATCTCCTTCACCACACACGGACACAAAACAACAACAACAATTAGACAGATGGCTGGGGTGTGTGGGTGGGTGCGAGAGGAAAAGCGCAGCCATGCAATGCAACGCAACGCAAAGACAGAATTCTGCCTCTGCCACAGTGCAGTATATTCTTCACACACACACATAGACACATAGACACTAGCAGTACAGTGGCAGAACGGGAACACATCCACAGTATCTGTGCAAAAAGGGAAACGATAAAAAAAAAAAAAACAGACCCGCCAAACAACCCCATGAGCCCACAATAACATGCCACATTCCTTCAAAGTATTGGGAGAGTGCCGTCTGCCGAAACCAACTTTGCAATTGTGACCGTAGAAACCCCCACAGGTGGAGTGTCGAGTTGAGAGAACACATTCGCGGAGGCTGCTGCATGCACGTGGCACATCGCATTCAGCTCACCAACGTAAAACCGGTGCTTTATCCCCCAGCAAACTATCATACGTCCCATCAACACCTCCAGTGCACTCCAAAGCTCCTCTCCGCCACACCCCCAAGAAGAAAAACAGACCGGAAAGCTTTAAGCCCACCACAGACAACACCACATATCCCTCCAGGATGAGTAGTGCGCTGTCGCATTTCAACCAGATCAACCTGCAGCAACACACCGCCCGTTCCACAGGCCTGTTATCACCAGAGGCAATCTCACTGCCAGCTGTACGGTTACTGATTCGTCACCCAAGGGCCATCGCACTGCCACATCCTGCACTTCTATTTGATGTGTGCATGTACGAAGTTCAACAGCCAACTACTCTTTGGTGAAAATACTCACCACGTGATACTGTTTTTGTTGTTGTTGTTGTTTCTTTCTTTATTTCCTTTTCAGCTTATTCATTTAATAGCAAACCGATTAGCTCCGTCCTTGTCAGCTTCATTGACGCCACACATAATTCCCTGCGAGGTCCGTCTATAACAGGCCCCAACAATTTCCGCAACCCGTGGTGTTTCAGTGGAGCCCAGCCAAGAATCACCAAAGGCGTACCAGCACGACTTCCATGACATGAGACCCCAACAATTATTGGTGATGATATTTACAGTGGCTGTGTGCCATCTCTAAAGCGACACACCACTGTTGAGATGCAACCTCACACACGTGTGCAGTGTGCCAAAGACCACCACCGCCAATTCTGAGAGTTACACTATCTAACGCAGTACGCAGATGTTGCCTCTCCCAACGACTAACGGCGTTTGAGAGAACGCACTGCGGATTCAAACAGTGCCCTGCAGAAGGGTCGTTTCCATTCAGTTCATTCACCTATATTGCTGCATACAACAACTACAACGAAGTGTAGCAGAAAATAAATTCAGCAACTACAACGTAGATACAATTTTGCATCAACCACTGCATTGATAACTCCGAATACTACCGTTTTTAAACGATTAACATTCATCGCTTTCATCTTCAGAACGCCACGAGAACAAGCGACCCAGTGAGCGCACACACACCATTGTAGTGTGTGGATTGGATTCCGTGGTGCGAGAAGGGCCGGGTGCCAACCTTCGCCTCTTGGTACACGTGCAGGGGCGGCCTCTCCCTCACCCCGTCCGCTTGTTGCGTCATCGCGATGAAGCAGCTATATGACGCTTTGCTCTAGGTGCTGCGCAGAAGGAAAAAGAGAAAAAAGGGGGCTGCGAAAAGGAAGAGGGAACATGCCATGCCTTCCCCAACAGCCGCGGCGAGCGAGTGCATGGGCTCCCCGATTGAAAAACATGCCACACGCTCCATACCACCCCATCGCCCACATTCACTCCTGCTGCACTCTTTTTGACCTGGCGTATGCACCTGCTTCCACTGCTGGTACCACCAGAAAAGCATTGCTGGATGGGGGCGGTGGCAAAAGGGTTAGGGCTGCACGTGCTGCATTCGCGCGCATGAAGAGACGGGCAGTGTAATGATGGGACGACTGCCCACCCACAGCAAAGCCCACAAAGTACTCCCTTGGATGGCCCATTCAGCACCTCCAGTGAGCATCTCCAAGCGAGTACCCAAGTCGTGAAATCATCGCCAGAAGCAGCGGCGAAAGGGATGGCGCTGGCGGTTCCGGGAACGCCTGCAGCGCGGAAAGTCTGCCATCCACCCCTCGGCTGCTGTCTCCTCCGTCTGGCCGCCCTGATACCGCCCTGGTGCGTGCGGCTGCAACGAGAAAGGGTGATGTGGCCAGTCCTGTCGCATCACAGCTGTGGCGCTCCCACACAGCATCATTATCGTCGCTGTCCGCTCGCTGAACAAAGATCCCGCTGGTCATGTTCAGCACAATAAGCTGCCGATTGTACACCGCGGTAGCAAGTTGGTCCAGCGGCCAGTGCTGCAGGCAAAACACCATCAAGCGAGTCTCAAATGATACCAACGACACCACCACTGCACTGCGGCACGAGACGAGGTGGAGCCGCAACTCATCCATGGAAAGTCCACCAAACACGTAGAGTCTGTGTCCGCACATATGAGATTGGTGTAGAGCACGACCCGGGATGCGGCTCCTCGCGCGGTAGCACTCCATCGTCCTGTGGTTGAGAAACCAGAGGGAATTGCTCAGCGCCAGAGTCGGCAGCTCCTCGTTGTCGTCGCCCAACTCGAGTGTCGTCTCAAAGCCCCCAAAGATGACAACTGCACTGCTGTTCACAACGTGCGTACTGTGGCCCCAGATGCATGGAAATGGCGTCTGCGAGAAGACACGCCAGCAGCCAGACGCGATGTCAAACACATGCACTGCATAGAAGTGGCTGGCCATCATCTCCCGCATTCCACACGATGTGACCTCCTCCATTAATGGCTTCCCCCCAATGACGACAAGCGATAAGTCACCAACCGCCGTCATAGTGTGATGTGAGCGGGCACGCGGACTCCAGTCGCACTTCAGCTGCTCCCACCGCAGGCTCGACAGGTCAACAACAAACAGCGTCAGCACATCACCATGGAGAGTAGCCAGCGAAGCATCACGGCAAAGCGGCTCGCCACCGCACACGTAGAGCCGAGGCCCGCTCAGTGCAGTCGCATAGAACCGCGTTGGGGGAGGAAAAACGCCCACGCAATGCCCCTCACCCCACACAAACGACGAGAGACTTAGCCACCAGAGCATGTCAGTGCGAAGACCGTTGTACAGCAGCAGGTTGCCGCGGTACACATGCGTGCTGATGCCTCCGGCCGTTGCCATTTCCTGCACCCCCTTCTTCCTCTGTCCATAGAAACTCCACCCCACCTTGTCGAAGTGCTTCGCAGCAGGGAGGCAAGAAAAAAAAAAAAGAAAGGCGCAGAGAAAACCACACGCCAGGGACACCAAAAGGATCGTCCTGCTGCCACCGTTGCCATCAACCCGGCATTCAGCACGTCATCACAAACTCGCATGAAGCCGTGAGAGTTCCCATCAACCTGCACCGGCAACCATTCAATATGATGTCGAACATAAATTCACACCTGTTACCTCCTCACGAAACATCGCACACCACCTCTCCATCCCCGTAGATGCCCCCCCCCCCCCCCCGCTTTCCGCTGACCCGTGCTCACATCATTCTCCAGCACACCAATCCCACCCCTTCATGTCACATTGCAGAAAAGGAAAAATGTGGGTGTGGGTGGGGACGGGAGGAGATAATTATGCCCCCGTTATCCTGCTGAGCAACCAATGATAGAAAAGAAAAACAACCAAAAATTCACCCACAGACACACACAGGTAATATAGTAGAAATAAACATAAGTAAAATGCCTTGGGCCGCGGGGGCAAACCCGCTGATGCCGTACAGGTGGTAACGGTTGGAGGGGGTGAAGTTGAACGAAATTCGGAATTGATTGCGAGCGTCGGGGTGACGATTCTGGTCTATCAAGCGTGCACGAGACAAATAAAATGAAAAGTGGCCCGGCATACGTCTACCAGCGTACCTACTCGCCTCGCTTGCCTCCCGTCTTCTCATACTTTCCTCTTGTTCGTGTCGGGTGCTGCCGCCTTCTTATCTCCTTCGCACTGCCCAGCCTCTTGCCCCCACTCGCGCGCACATCGCGGCTTGGCCGACCTCATTTTTGTCTTACCCTCACAGGCTCATCTGCTCATCTCCCCACTCTCACCCGCTTCCTATTTATCTACACACGCACACATGCATTCGCACACTGTGCGTACCCCCTTACCACATCTCTAGAGGAACGTTTTACATCATTGACTCCTTCACTCATGCATTGAGATGTGTGCGCTGTAGGAGTGCCCACTGCCGCGCCCGGACCCACGCGAGCGCCGCTCCAACTCCCTGATGCCCTCCGCGCGGTTGCGGAAGCTCTCGCGATTCTCCAGCGGGATGTGGTCTTCCGTCGTGGTGGAGCGCGCAGGGAACCACGGCTGTCGCACTGACGGTTGCTTCTGCGACTTTGGGTATTGGTAACGCGAGTCATCCGCCTTTCGGCCCGCGGGGGATACGGCACCGCGGTGCCTCTGCGCACTCTCGCTCTCGCTGCGCTCCCCCAACCTACTCGCGCTTGAGGGCGAGACATGCCCGGCATTATTCCTCCCAGCGTGTCTCTTCTCATGCGGCGCCACGACACCACCGTCGCCGGACACGTCGTGCGAGACGCCACGCAGCGATGCATCACATTCGGGTCCTCCACTCGAATCCCCATTGTCCTCGGTTCGTCCTACACCGCGCAACGCCTCGGAACGATCAGCCGCTCTTGGCATGCCGCGCCCCAAAGACTGTGGCTCTTGCCACTCTTCCCCTTTCCGCGCACCACCAACCTTCCCACGGTACTGTTGTTCGTTGCTCCTCGTGCTTGGCGAGGTTCGCCACATCCACGGCTACTGCAAGACGCTGGATCTCCATTTTAAACAGCAAAAACGTGAACCAGATCACACCTACCCTTCAACAGCGGCCCATAATCCGCAGACGACAAACCTTCTGCAGGGACAACGGGCCTATATACAACATAGCGATATCCCTGGCGATGCCGGCCACCTCTTCGTGGTGCCAGGGACCAGTACCTTCTCTGAAGGGAAGCCAAGCGCCTGCACACCGTCCTCAGGGACGATGCAGGCGCTGGCTTATGCTGGGCGGGNCATTGCTCATTTGTGCTGGCGAGTTACTCTTCCCACGGTACTGTTGTTCGTTGCTCCTCTTGCTTGGCGAGTTGCGGTCCACAGGGGACTGCTGCTCATTGCGAAGGGGAGAACTGTTTTTGGTTCTCCGACCCTCCGAGTTCGAGTAGCCACTTTTTTGTGCCTTCAAAGGGCTGTGGTTACGGCTCCCATACGCGCTGTTACTCTTGCTTTTTCCTTCGACTTCTTCTTCCTCGTCAGTGGCGCGCAATCGGCTGTAGTGTACAATGATTTCGCCCTGTGGTATCTGCTCGTTGTATGGGTCATGCATTTTCACAATCACGTTGCCACTGTCCCCTTCCAACATGAGGCGACCTGTGCTGATTACATGCTTGTCCTCAAGGACCTGCACGTCAATGACCGACTGACCACCGTCCACCTCAATGAAACGCACCTCCTGGTTCCATGTGACAATGTGTGTTGTGCCGTCATATTCCACCTTGTTTGGCGCAACAAACGTCGATCCTTTCATTTCACCAGCAATAACGGAAACTTGCGCCTGTACCAGCGGTGCGGCGTTGCGATCGGTCAAGTTCAGTCCGCGCACGACCGTCACATGTAGTGATTCGCGTGGACCACTCCGCTGCTTACTTTTTGCATTGCTTTCTGAAGGGCCCACTACGACCTGTCTTGACTCCTGTAGCGCCTGCTGCAGCTCGGTGTGAGGCACAACTTGCCACTCAAGTGAGATCTCACCCCACAGCACATCCTCCTTCACTTTGGACTCAACAAGTAACACAGCGGAACCCTTGCGGTAGAGCCTCCCGAAGTCAAGTGGGACGGCACCAATGACAAGAAGATCCTCCTCCTCGTTCTTCTCGCCACCCTTTGGAACACACACGAGAACGTGACCAAGCTTCTTCGACGTGATGAGCTGCAGGATCTGCGATGGGTTCCCAGGCACATAGTTGTACCCATCCCTTGTGTAGTATGGCGATGTCGACATGGCGCCTTCACCGCTAGGCACGTACAACTCAGAGTCTGAGCAGTTGTCATCTGTATCGCGGAGTACACACAGAACACCACCCGTAAAGGGTGTCGCGCCATTGTCGCTGTACTGAAATACACGCTGAACAACGAAGACGCAGTTGACGGGACCATCGAGGTTGTGTCTCAGCTCTGCCCCATCCTCAGCGTCGTGTCCGTCACGCTTCACGTACCATGAAACCAGGATACACCCCATTGGTGTCTCCTTCACACGGCCGTAGTTGCGCTGCATCTCGCCCTCGGGGCAGATTGGCAACGTCTCTTCATCCCCGCGCGCACGGTTACGCAGTGCATATGGCGGCACAATGATGCCACCAAAAACGTGATCCTGCGGGGTTGAAATAGCGTCGTCAATGACGAGAACCTCCAGTGGTGCATCCTCATTCGGGTATGGGAACTCGAAAAGCTCCTCCCATGTGCAAATCGTTCCCTTTCCGCGCGGCACCTTTGCAGTCTGCCCTTCAAATGCCCCACACCGCACCAGTACAGAAACAGGATCACGCGGGTCGACATTGATGCCCTTTCCGTGGTGCACTGTAACAATGAGACGTGTAGCATTCTGGTCGCGGCGCATTCTCCTTAACTCCTCCAAAGTAAGCGGCGGCGGCGGCACAGCTGGCTGATTCAGTTGATCATCATCAGGATCGTGGTGAATGGCGGTACCACGTGGGCGGGGAACCGCGTGGCTGATGGGTTTCGCGCGTTCATCGAAGACATCCAGCTGCATAATTCGTCGTCGCTCCATCTCCCTCTCCTCCTTAGCTGTGCGCATAAGATGGTCACGACATTCTGTGGGGCTTATAGCGCTGCAGCACGGGCAGACGTACGTCTGTGGCATCTGGTCATATGACCCAATGGGTGGAAATCCTTCACGGCGAATGAGTGATGCCGCTGTGTCATCCTCGTACGGTAGCGGTTCACCGAAGATAGACATGATGTTCCC
>JASANX010000773.1:0-21734 GCA_030849745.1 Trypanosoma scelopori
AGGACAGGGAACGTGCGATGCGCGCGAGGGTCGTCACAGATGCCCACAAGTTCGGAAAGATGAAAAACAGAAGGTAAGTGGAGAAAAATGAGGTGTCGTTACTACTTTTTGTGTTTGTTTTTGCGTTGGCTTTTATTTTCCGGCAGAAAAAAAAAAAAAGCGTAGCCTTCTATAAGTCGCTCTGTAAACGGAGTCGTTTGCTTGGCTCTTTCCTTTTGTGTGCGAGGTTTTGAAGTGCTTTTGCTGCCTCCCGATGCGCAGCCTTTCTTTGCTGTTTTACTTTGCCAAATAGCAGCGCTCTTGTCTGGGTTAAAAGGTGGTTGACAGGCTACTGTACTGTTGCACCATAGGAATGAGATGACCTTGAGGAGATTGAGTCTCGTGGCTGACGAGATTTGTGCAGCAGAGGCGTTCTTGGCGATGGGGCCGGTGTCAAACGATGGAATTTCTCTCGAATTGAGACGACGGGCAGAACTACTGCACTTAAACCACCGGGTGCCATACGTTCTCTCGCGCTTGGCTGCTTCTGCAGCGCTTTCCTCCTCCTTAAGGACACCTATTGCGTTTTCGGGTAGTAGAGAGGATGCGCAGCAGTACGGTGCGTCCATCTCTCTCGCCCATGAGGATCTGGTCGGCGCTGCAGTGGTGTGGAGTAAAGATGCACCGTACGCCTTTGGTATTGACGTGGTAGATGTGCAACAGGTGTCACACATCACAAATCGCTTCCCTCACTTCGGTTCCCGCATGATGCCGCGTTGTACACCCAGTTGTCTGAGCGCCGCCGATGTTTTGCATGTTCAAAAGACGTATGGAGACATTGTAGATCCGTTTACAATTGTTCTAGCGCAACACTGGGGCCTACGTGAGTGCTGTATCAAGCTTGTTGGCATTTCATGGCGCTCTTTTTCTTTTGATAGCTTCCGTGGTCCCAAGGCGCTGTTTCCGGAATGCTTCAGTGCACACGTCGTGGACAGCGGTCGAGACGCGCTGCTCTCTGCTGGGCTTAGTCCAAATCTTATTGTCTCGTGCTGGGCGCAGGCTGTGAAGCTTTCCAGTGGAGGGCAAAAACTATACGTCGTGGTTGCAGCTGCGAGCTCCAGACGCTGACCGTGTTGGCATTCTACCCTCTCTGATTGCCTCTGCTTGTTATTGCTGTTTTATAGCTTATGGTGCAGATGTTGCTCCATTTCTGAAATAGGCTGCAAATGACAAGATGGCAGGACTGTTTCGGACGGACGCCAGGCTACTCTTACAATGTTTTTTTTTTTTTTTGTGTGTGTGTGTCGTTGTTGTTGTTTTCACTTTTTTTTTTATAGCAGACAAGCAGCCTTCCACCTCGGACTTCGAGTAATAAGAAACAAGGATGCCCGCCAAGGCCCCTCCGCCAAAGACTGCCGCAAAGGCGGCGTCGCCAAAAGCTGCTGCGGCTGCTTCGGCCGCCAAGGCTCCGTCACCAAAGGCTGACAACAAGAAGAGCGCCGCCAAGGCCCCTGCGCCAAAAAAGGCTCCCGTGAAGGAGACCAAGCAGCGCACGGCCGCCCCCGGCAACAGCAACGGCGTCTACGTAAAGAACTGGGGTCAGGGCTCTGTGGAAGACGCCAAGTCGGTCTTTGGCTCTGCAGGCAAGGTTGTCAGCGCCCAGGTGCGTCGTCGGCGCTACGCCATCATCTTTTTCGAGAATTCGGCGGCCGTGAAGAAGGCGATTGATCTCTTCAACGAGAAGGAGGTATTGGGTAATGTGGTGACGGTTGTTCCTGCCAAGACAAGCCCGAAGCCCGATCCGCATGAGGGATCCTCTGTCGTGTTTGTCTCGCCCATATTCCGCACGTCGACAACGAAGCAGCAGATCCATGAGCTCTTTGAGGGCATGAAGGTGCAGCGGCTGCGCACCTACCGCGGCAACTACGCCTACATCTACCTGGACTCGCCTGCAGCAGCGCTAAAGGCGATGAAGGAGAAGAATGGGACGGAGTTCCGCGGAAAGAAACTCCGCGTTGCACTCTCGACGCGCTCTCTACAGAAGGACAGGGAACGTGCGATGCGCGCGAGGGTCGTCACAGATGCCCACAAGTTCGGAAAGATGAAAAACAGAAGGTAACGCTTATTCTTGCAGTTGTGAGGAACTTTTTTTTTCTTTCCAACCCTTTTTTCATATTAATCGTACCAGCAGATTATATATATTTATATATATAATAATAATAATGTTGTTGTTTTTGTTGTCATTTCCATCTTTTTTTTTTTTTTTGGTCGACTAGTATAGCGTCTTGTTTGTGTCATTCTGCGTTTCTTCTTCTTTTGTTTTTCTTTGAGTTGCTCTTCTTGACTGTTCCGTTTCGCAGGTAAATGGAACCTAATGGAGCGCCGTTGGCGTCTTCACCACCGTGTGACTCGTCGGTCGTGGCGGCGGTTGGTAGCGTGCATTCTGTGTTTCGTGTGGGACGATTGTACTATCGCACTGCTGCCAAGGCGTACAACATGACGCGGTATGTCGTAGAGAGTCTGAAGCTCGATGAGACGGTGGTTGCAACTGCGATGGTATACTGGCACACCTTTGTCTGTCAGCATGGTTTGAAAAAACTGGATGAAGTTGTGCTGAGTGCGTCGTGTGTGTTTCTCGCAAGTAAGGTGGAGCACTACAAGGTGCGCCTCAACCAGGTTATTCTGCTTGTATTTGAGGTTGACGAAAAGAGCGAGGAGATGCAAGGCTGGCGACGCATGCTGCTGGAGGCGGAGCTTCTGTTGTGCCATACGCTGGGTTTTAATTTCCAAGTGGTACACCCAATGAAACGTATCATTGAGCTGGTGCCGGAGACTCATACAAGAGTTCTGGAATGCACCCATCGCCTCTTTCTTCTGTCGTTCATGACACCGTTATGCACGAAGGTGTCCGGGGAGGAGGTGGCTGAGGCTCTTGTGTATCTGGCAGCCGACGGCGCAGACCAGCTGGATGCGTATGCTGGTCGGTTTGTTTGTGATTCGGTAGAGCAGCGTGATGGTATTATCAACGTGATGATTGACGCTTTAGCAGTGATGCGGAAAAACACTGGACTGTCTAAGGTTGATGACATGATCTCTTCTCGACGGAAGCGACTTCGTGAACAGGAGTCCTCTCGTCCTTCTGCGTATTCCAGCGCCAGAACCGTTAGCTCAGACGCAACTCCCTGCTCATTTGCTGCAGAGTGAGATTTATCAGTTTTACATATTGATGCATCGTTGCGTGCATGAAGATGCGTGCTACCCAAGCTGTTTTG
This sequence comes from Trypanosoma scelopori, assembly GCA_030849745.1. Lineage (NCBI taxonomy): Eukaryota > Euglenozoa > Kinetoplastea > Trypanosomatida > Trypanosomatidae > Trypanosoma > Trypanosoma scelopori. The sequence continues at coordinate 3,252 of JASANX010000773.1, forward strand.
ACTCGCCTTAACTTTCACTTTCTCTCCTCCACACCCCCCTCTTCCCTTTCTTTTGCTTTCTCTCTCTCTATATATATAAATATTATTCTTGTTCTTGTTGTCTTTTTGTTTTCTCCCGTGCATGGAAGGGCCTGATAATTCGGACTGAAATGCGTTTTGTCAACGGACCACTGGCTGTTTACGCCATGACACCCCAAGCGAAAAGTTCTGGGGAATGTGCGGTGGCGGTGTCAGCAAACCCGGTGAGGAATTGCATTGCCATGCTTTCTCAAGTACGCCTGCATTTCTGGACATCCACTGGCAATATAGTTTATCTTGGTTCTCTGCCGATAGAAGGCACATGCACTGACGAGGACCCAGCGACGCACCTCCTTTGGCATCCCAGAGGAGACCATTTGGTTGTCGCGACTCTACAAAGACGCGTGGTGTTCTTTGAGGTCTCTGTCAATATCAGTAACAGGGAGCTTCTCTCACCTACGTATCATGAGCGCTCTCTTCATGTTGGTTCCGTCGCCTCACACGTGCGCCGCATCAACGAAGAGCGTTTGGAGGCTGGAATTGTGACTTCGCTTTCGGCGGGTGGGTCTAACTGCCTTTTTGCGTGCACAACCGCTGGTGTTGTCTGTGTGATTGGCTGGTTTCAGCAGAGGCTCTTGCACACGTGGAGCTGTCATTTTCTTTGTCAGGAAACGCATATATTTTCTTGCCCGGGTGATGTGGGCGGGGAGAGTGCCGATTCGGGTGGGTGCATGGCGCGTGGTGAGTTTCTGGCCGGGGCCATCGTAGACGCCTGCCACACACCTCAACTCAAGCTGACAACGTTACTCTTGTCAAATGGACACGTTATTCTTGCCCAAAGTAATGTGGGCGGCGACTTTACAAGGGACGATATTGCCTTCTCTGGAGCGTGTGGTGCTGCCACGTATGCTACACGGGTGGCGGTTAACTCGAGACACATGCTACTCGCGATGGCTACGCATGCAGGTGATGTTGTTTGTAGGCGTATCAACGAAGACCTTTCACTTGCCTCCTTCTGGAATGGGTTAAAGTGCCTAAAAGGCAAAGGACAACCCCGTCCCATCAGTGGCATTCAGTGGAGTCCTGATGAGGAGATGCTTTGTGTTGGTTTTTATCATCATGACGTAATCGTTGTTCACTACACCAGCGCCTGTGTATACTCTTCGCTCTCTATTTACCACCCACAACGGTCCATGATTGAGGGCTGTGTTTCCTTTTCGTGGAGTTCCCAGGGTCACCGGTTGCTTCTCATACAGCCCCATGTCAGCACATTGACCGTGCTTGCTTTCAGTGAGATCGTTTCAAGCCCAACATGTGATGTACGAGGGTGTTTCACTCCAGTTATCGCCTTCGATAATGACACGCTGCGTTTGGCTGGTCACTCGGGTCCCGGGGGGGATTTCACGTTTAACGATATTGTAAGCCTTCACTCAGAGTATGCGATTGAGAATTACCCACTGACGTATGCAGCTGTTAGCCCTCTTGGCACTGTCGTCGCGCTGGCGGGAAAGAATGGTTTTGTCCTGTTTGACCGTTTTACGCGTCGCTGGCGTGCTCTACGTGACAAGAATCAGGAAAGAGAGATGGTTTGTGTGGCCCAGCCTCTTTGGCTGAGCAGCGTCGCTGTTGTAATGCCTCTTCACATGGTTCGAACGCGCACCTACGCAATACGTGTGTATGCTCACAGGTACCTGGATGCAACTGCCCTGCTGACACATGTGCCGCTGAATAGAAAACCTCTGCAAATGTGTGAGTGTCACGGGGATGATGCCAATATTTTTCTTCTTGTGATGGACTCCTCCAACACTGTCTTGGTTTGGCGGTGTGTGATTTCGTCACGGGGGCTCTCCCCCACCACTCCTTCTATCAGTGTGTCGCTGGAGTTAATAAAGTCTGTGAAACTATCATCTGGATTTTTAAACCCTGTTGGAATGGTTGCAATACATCCCGCACGATTTCAATCTCAGGGGGCGCCACGTCGACTCTCATCGGTTTCACAAAATGGCAGTGATGCTCCCCTGCCTTATGTCTTGTTCATTTTACGAGGCTCTCATGCCTTGGTGGCAATTGACCTCACCACGGCAGTGGAGACGTCGGATGTGCCGCCCTCATATGCAACAATTCGATCTGGTTGTGTGTACCGCATTTGGGTGGATAATTCTCCTCCAATAAATGGGAGTATAATTCTTGTTTTTGGCGACAATGGAATTAGTGTTATTCACCTATTTATCACATGTGATGGCATGATATCTTCCCCGGTGGTGTGCGAGTATGGCGTGGGGGTGTTTGACGAGGATTCTCTTCCTGTGGGCCTCTCTACTTATGATGGGTGTCTCCTTACCGCCTCTGGTGTGAGCGACGTGTTGCGCTTCGGTTCTGGAATACCACCCATTACTTGTGTGCGCATGGCAATAAGACCTCTTTTGTACAACTACCGTGTTTTGGCGGCATTGACGCGCTCAGGCACACCGAATGGGGTGGGACTCAATGGGAAGATGGCTTCATTGTCGCCTGCAGCCATCTTTGTTCCCCTTGTGTGGAATGATGGGCTATTCTACTGGTTAGAACGCATGAGGACTAATGGAACCTTCATTTCGAATGCGGACCACTATTTACACACCCTCATAGACGAGACTCCACCAGCTGGCATTGACCAACTTGATCGACGGGTTGCTGTTCAGGCGACTGTATCGCTGCTAAGGCGATACTCCGAATTCTACACCGTGGTTGTGAATTGCGTGCGTAAGATGGACGTTTCGCGCTGGCGGATTGTTCTCGATGTTCTGGGATCTCCTGTAGAGCTTTTTCGTGAATGCCTAGAGATTTGTCGATTTGAGGAGGCAGCTCATCTGCTGCGTGTCATCATGGTGGATAGAGGTGTATGTAGGGGTAATGCGTCAGTGGAGGCGTTGGGAGGCGTCATGACGTGTGCAATTCAGTTGCTGATATGTGCTTTGGGGAAACGGAACGTTCAGTTGATTCACGACTTGCTGCGTTTCATGGCGTTGTTGCACGATGAGCTGAGTGTGCATACTGTGCAAAACGACGATGATGGCACCCCTGGTGTGTGGGCAAGGCTATGTAGTGTTATTGGGTTGCAGCAAGACATCTCGGGTGCATCATCACTTGAAGGTGGTGGGCCTCTTATGTTTCTGGATTCCGAAGATACGTTGAGTGGATTGTGTACCTCTAAAATGGCAAAGAGACGTTACGTCGTGGAGTTCCTTCTTCGAAAATGTCCAGACGTGAACCGTACTCTGGTCAAAGTGGCCACAGAGTCACTTTTGCTCGGACATTTCTTGAAGCTGCGCGAGATTCTGCAGGAGTTCTTTATTTCTTTGCTGCATTTTATACGGGAAAAATCAAAGGTGTATTCATTGTCCGGGGCGCGGGGCACGAGCCTGCTTGATGAGGGAGCGAAAAGCGATGAAATGATGATGATGATGTATGCACATCACAACCTTCTTTCGGGCCTCTTTGATGGCATTCACGCTGAGCTTGGTCTTCCTCGGAGCGAGCGGTGTATTGGGGCTGGATTTCAGCGTTACTATTTATCTTGTGACGTGGGAGAAGATGCAACGTGTGGGGGCCCTTGTGCGTGGTGGACCACTGCACAGAGCTTTCTCTACTCCACCCCGTGGGTGTTGGAGGTGTTACTCAGTCTCCGCGACCAGTACGCCGTGTGGGATGTGTGTGCCGTGGTCATTGACATTATTCTCATGAACGAGTCTAGCGTGGTGGAGCAGTTGAAATCTAATTCTGCACTTGTGGAGGCATTGCAACATCTTGTGACGCTCCCAAAGAATAAAGGATATGGTGCCTTTGTGCAAGTATGCGTCAAAAGGCTGGAGTGAGCTACGGACGGAGTCAAAGCCATCTCTCTCTCTCTATCTCTCCCTGCTGCCGGCACCGTGACATGACTTGTGGGTGTGTATTTTACTCGAAGGGTGTGATGTTGATGGTGACGGGCCTGTTGGCCGTTGCCCTGCTTCTCACGTCATTGGCGTTTACTCGCTCTTCTTTTGTCCGTCGCATCTCGTGCTTGGGGGTTCTCATTGTTAAGGTTGTTCTCCAATAATGATCATACGCTTGTTGAAAAGGGAAATTTTGATCGTTGCTGTCATTTTTTATATCTTCCTGTCCCTGCTCCACATCATCACTCAGCTGTCGATGGTTTCTCACCTTGGCACTCCGAGTCAGTATCCGTTAGTGAGAAACAATCGCGCCAGTAGCCCCCGTGTGAAACACGTACCTCCTTTGGGGAATGTCGACAGCTGGAGGCGCGTCACATCCCCGGAGGGGCTGGTGGGAAACAGCTTCTACCGTCTTCGCTCCGTACATGATGGCCGCTGGCTGGGGCATGCATCGAGTGGGGTTTACGGTGCCATTTCGGAAAGAACATTGGCAGTTATTCATCGCCGGGAAGCGGGGGGTTATGTCATTCAGGCCTGGAGTACGTTGTTTTTGTCCGTTCGCCTCCACGGTCTTGTCGCAATGGACTGCACAACAGAAAGGGATGCGGAAGTGTGGGAGTTTCACTTTGTGCCTGGCGAAGGAACCGTCAAGCTGCATTCCATCAAGAGGCGTTGCGTTGTGCAGATTTCCGGTGATCGTTTGGTATGTCGTGAATTGAGGGAGCGGATGAATGCGTCTGCTCCCATTGCCTCTTCGCAGTGGGAAATGTATGTTGAGCTTCGCAAGGCCTGTCGTTCCCTAAAAGAGGGTGAGGACTGGTCATCAATTTCCCGTGCGTGTTGGGGTTTGACGGTTGCAGCGCAGAGGAATGTGGTCGACGAGATCATTTTATTTGGAACCCCGAAGCCACTGAAATCATTGACAGCGGATGCGAATGATGCATACGATCCTTTTCGAATTCTCAATCGCACTCTTTTTAACTGGGCACTTATTGATGGCGTTCAGCCTGTGGTTATAACAGATGAAATCCTGAATCGCAAACTTGTTGAGGAGATCAACGAGTTAAACAGAGCCAGAGGCATTGGACGGAATATTGACGTCATAACGGAGTTTGAGGTGCATAAGAATTTCGGGCAGCCAACATATCGTGGCCTCTTTATACGCGTGATGTTGGCGTACCCCGATGCCCAGTTTTTTGTGTACTCCAACATGGACATTCTTTTTTCGCGCTCCATGCTGAATACGGTGGATGCAATACAGTATTACTATAGCGCCCTCTCGGAGTTGAATGCCTCCAAGAAAGGCTGGTTTGCCGTTGGGCGTCGCATAAATGTGAATATCCCGCTAAATTGGCACCTGGACATCGCATGGACGGAGCACACGGAAGTGCTTTTCAGGACGGTGGGTGTGCCATTCCAGGCATTATCGGAGGACTACTTTGCAGTGACCCGCAGCGTGTTTGACTGGAAGAAGATTCCCGATTTTGTCGTTGGAGGCACGGCGTTTGACAACTGGCTGACTACGCAGGCCGTCTCTCTCGCCCGCTCGGGTCTCGCATTAACGGTTGACGCCACTCTGACCCTGACAGCGGTGCATCAAAACCATGGGGAAGACGCCAAGAAAAGCCACGGACTCCCCAAATCGCGATATAATAATATACTGGCACAACGAAACGGTGGATGGGCGCTTGGCCGCACAACAGATGCCCCGTTCATGACAGTTGGCCGATTTGGTGACGAGATTGTGGTTTTGAATAAACACTCTCTTCTGCTCGAGTGAGTGAATATGGCGATGGTGATGATAAAATGCTGACGGGTACGCCGTAGAGGAAAAAAAAAAAAAAAAGGCAACCCCCCAAAACCAGCCGCGTCACTATCGCACTTCTGTAATTTTTTTTGTTTTTCTCAGTAAAAGCGTTTTTTTTTTTTTTTTTTCTTTCGTGGAAGTAAATTTCTTGTTTTCTTGCAATTGCGTTCTGCTTCTTACAATTAGCGTGCTATGTCTTACGGTTGGCGTTGTTGTTATTTTTCCCTGTCACCCCCACCACCACCATCACTGCGGCTGCTGTACATTTCTTTTTTTCCTTTCGTTAGGTAGCGGTGACACGATGGGCTTGGAAATTCTGGAGATTGACACCTTTACTCCCCACCCTGGTGTTGTGATTGATGGGTCCGTGGCATGTAGGGAGACGAACGGTGGCTGGGTGACGTTGCGGTCTAAGATGCCTCTGTCTGGGAACCAGCGGCAATGGGCAATGAAAGTCATTGACCAGGGCGAGGGCAGTGACGGGTCTGGTCTCATGATGGGATTGCTTCCACGACTAAACTCGCAGCAGGAGGCGTCTATGGGCAATAAATACATATCCGAGCTTGGGGGATGGTGTCTCTCACGAGCTGGGGACTCGTACGGCTCGTGGAAATGTGACAAGATGTCTTTCTCTACTGGGTGCGTCGTGGAATTTGATTGGGATGCTATTAGCCGGACACTGTACATTGTTAGTGGCAAGAGAAAGGCCATTGGTCATATACCGAACGTCACCGAGGCGGATGTCGTGTACCCCGCACTCTCAATGTACTATTTGAATCAGAAGCTGTCGTTTGTGTGAAACACTCATACGATGGGTGCCTGAAACTGCACAGACGTTTGATACCATCGACTTACACCTCCATGGCAAGAGGAAGGATGCGGGGTGAGAGGAGAGCAGAGCAGAGGAGATTGCGCTGAATCTCAGACCGTACAACCGGCTGTAGAAGGAAGAGGAGGAAGAGGTTTGCCGTATTTGTTCTTTTTGGGGCGCTTCTTGCCACTTCTGCGTGGCACGGCCTCTTCCTTTCTCTATTTCTGCTCCCTTTTCCCTTTTTTTCCCTTCCCTAATGCGCGCATAACACCCTCTTTTTTTTTTTTGATGTGCGCGTGTTTTACTCGCCTGTATCGGGAGTCTGGACGTTGAACTTTACATGGGCGATGACGGCGAGGAAGAGAAGAGTTTTGTGGATGCCCTCAAGACTGATGCCTCACTTATAGTGGAGGGCCACAGCGGTCATCGTCTACGCTTTTACCATGACAACATTTCATATTATACCGTGAGGGCCGGTCTCAGCGGATACCTTGTGCCAGTGCCGGTGCTGGTAGTCTCACCGGGGAGCTTCTTGGATCACTTGAGGCATTCCGACACGTCAATGCGTCATGTGTTTTTTGTCAATACAGATTTATGTGCAGCTAGTGTTGTCCAGGAGATTTTGCATCACCGCTGCTCAGCGCGTCAACTGAAGACTTTCATGCTGCGGAAACTGCATCACCGTAGTCAGGGGACGCTGCGGTTACTGGAGGCTCTGGAGCGGAAGAGCGTGGCTGCGGCTGCGGCTGCGACTGCGACCACTGCGGATGTTTTGCCACTCAGTTTTTCTTTTGATGAAGGGAAAGAACACCCACTGATCGTTCCAGAGGAAAGTGCGTCGTCGGAGCGCGCCTCACGCCTTCTAAACTCGGTGGACGCCGCATTAGCCGCTGGAACGGCGGATGTGCGTTCCTTCTTTTCTAGGTGGATCCCAGATGCGGATGGGAGACATTGGACGGACACCTACGTGCTGGAATGCACATTCCCCTTCAACCCCTGCAGCGATTCCCTTCTGACGCTTCGGGCTGTCGCACGGGCCGCTGCTGGGAGGGAAGTTGCCCTCCTCGACGTGAGCGACATCCGAGAGGGCGTGGAACGCGTGGCTCTCTGCTTGCCCTTTTCATCATCGGAAGTTGATGCTGTCAATAAGCTCGTTAAGAAAGTTATCACAGGTGCTAGGGGTGTGGGGTGGGTGCTTGTCGCCCAAACCTCGACACCAGTGTCGTGCCAGATGCCGCACCGCGGGATTCATCTTTGGCGCGGTGCGCGCGTCATATTCAGGGATGGACGCATGGGAACTATTCAAGGCTTTGAGACGGCGCAGCCGCCTTGCAACATTCGGGAAGGATGGCCACTTGTCCGAATGGATGATGAAATGGATGACATCATCGTTTCGCCGTCAACTTCTCTTCACAGACTTCATAATTTGCGTCTCTCGGAGTTGCCGTTCCGCTACGCTGACACCGTCACTGTGGAGGAACTCTTCCTTGCCTCTCCACAGCCCTTCTTTGCACGGCGGCGGCAGCAGCAGCAGCGGCGGCGCTGCTCTTGGGTGCTGCGGCCGAGCCTCTTCCTTGGACGTCTTTCCCACCTGCGTTGTGCAATCGCGTCAGTGCCTTCCTTGTCGCAGCTTGCCCTTACCAGTTCAATACCGTGGGAACTGCTGATGGCGACGGAAGGGTCTTGAATCTACCAGTCTCACAACACCCGCTCTCGTGTCTGAATCTCTTTTGGTTTGCCTTCTGTGCTCGTGTGGTTTTCTATGCATATTCTCTGCGCGCGCGCGTGTGTGTGTGTGTGTGTGGTGGGGGAAGGGAGGAAGTGGTTTGACAGCTCTCGTGTTATTCACCACTGACGTTCGAGTTTCTGCCCATTCTTTTTTCCCCCTCCCCCTTTGTGAATCGTGGGTGGCTTTGGTGTGGTCTTCTCACCAGCTGCGGTATCATGCTCTGCACCCCGCCGCCGCAAAACCGCATTTCCTTCCCATTGGTATCCTCTCTCCACACCAAACACCTCCTCCTTCTCTTCACCTTGTGATTGTTATTGTTGTTGATGATGATGTTGATGCTGCTGAAATAGCGAAGTAAGGGAGTGGTGATGAATAGGAAATCTCTGAAGGAGGAAATAGAGGCGAGCCCTCCGCGGGCGTTGGATTCGCAATACTCTTACGAGGACTCGGTGCGGAATCCGCTAGGAAGCTCTGCCTCCAAAAATATCCCCATTCACTTGATGCCATCTTTTTCGCTCTACGATGAGGGCAACGAGACTGGTGGCAAGGCGGTTGGCGCAACTATGGAGGGACAAGACAACGCTGATCACGACAAGACCCACAATCGCGGCTTCCTCATAGGCACTGTTGTAGCAATGGCACTGGTCATTTCTGTCGGTGTGGTCACGGTAGGCCTCGTTGGCTTTTTACCGCTCCACCTTATTGGATTCCGTGCAATCTCTGGGACTGGGGAGCTCATTCAGATGGAGGCCGTACGAGGTGTCGTTATACTTATGCGCTCGACGATACTCCAACTCCCTGACTTTTCTCACACTGTGACAGCCAATTATATGCGAAACCAGACCTCTGCGTACACTGAGGACGCGTTACCCTCGGATTCCAAATCTCTGATGTACTCACTGCTTAGTGTTCTCTCGACGTTTAAGGGCACAATTTCCTTCTTCAAATTCAGCTACGAAAAGGGGCTTTATGGTATCGCATCTGAGCCTCTTTGGATGGACGAACACGAAAGAAATATGTTGCTTGGCGGCCATAGTATGACGAAAGAGGAGACAGAAGTGTACATGTACGATCCAATAGCGCTGCAAATTTTATCAACTAACCCTTTTGGTGGTTGGAATATCCCAATAGACATGAAGAGACCAGAAGGTGCCTTTGAAATGATTGTCCGTCCATGGGAGCAGAACGGAAGCACAAGGCGTTGGCTTCCAGAGGGATTAAATCGTACAGGCCTCTACTTCAACTTTGTGATTCCATTCCGGATTCACGGCGCTTCTGGAAATTGTGAAGTGGGCATGCCAACCCATCATCTCCTGCGTGAATCCCAACCACTCATCAGAGCCCTGCGTAAGCATGGACGTGTAATGCTTTTTGATGATGAGCGTGGTATTGTCATTCTCAACAGCTGGGGTGAGCCTGTGTCATGGTGGAGTGGGAATACCTCAGCTCCCTTGAATTTTGGCCATCTCATGCTGAGTGACATAAAGGACCCCCTCGCTGCTTCACTAGTGCGTCAGTTGAAAGGGCAGAAGTTTGATGTCAATAATGACTTGGAATCCGTGACAGAGCTGAGTTTTCCCTTTGAAAACAGTGATGTGAGAGCCAGCGTTGCCCGCGTTACCGATTCAAATGGTCTCAATATCATGTTGTCTGTAGCAGTACTGAGATCCGATTTTTTCTCGGCGATTGTTCGGGTACGCACCATCATACTCATTGTTGTCAGCGTAATTTTTGTCGTTTCCGCTGTTGTCGCCCTGGTAGGTGCCTGTTACTTGGTGAAGCCCCTGACGCATCTTGTTGAGGCGCTCAAGAAAGTCTCCAACCTTGAGATTTCTAGCAAAGACAGTAAAAGGCTCTCTCGATCACGGATTCTGGAGGTGGGGGAGATTCAGGCAGACTACGTGAAGCTGCTGCGGCAGGTGCTTGTTCTCCGAAAGTTCGTTCCAGAGGCCATTCTTGCCCGTGTGGACCCACCGAGCGATGGCAATGCCTCCATTGCGACGGAAATTCAAAGCACCTGTGAACATGCCACACTGTTTTTGGATGATGAGGAAAACTGCGCACCGCATATGGTTAGCACTTCTATGAAGCGTGAAATTAGACTGAACAGCGGTATCTTCAAAGAGCATCTTAACCAATTTTTGCCCAAACGTTGTAGTGTTGTAGCGGTGGAAATTCACGCACCGAAACTGTGGGAGGACTCAAAGCGATATATGAGTATTTTCATTGCCACGGCCACTGAGTTTGGTGGCTGCATTGAGGTTCTTGGACCGGAAAAGGGTCTTGTAAGCTTCGGTGCCCATACAACTGTTCCAATGCATTCCACTAGGGGCTGTCGATTTGCCTTTGAACTGTTTGCCAAACTCAGTCCACAGGAACGGGAGGCTGTCACCATGGTGGTAGAATCCAACGAGTTTCTTGTCGGGACGTGTGGCGCGCATTCGAGGAACGCGCGTGTTCTCTTTGGCTCAGGATACCTGTTCGAGTTGACAAGGGCGATGAGCGAAGCCTGCTGCCACATCGCGGCCACTTCAGGTATAGCATCTCAGGTGCAAGGCTTCGAGGCGTTTCCGGTTGATTGTGTTCTCATCTCCTGCAGTTCCGTGCCAATAGTGCTCTTTGAACTACGATTGCGGAAGGTGTTTGGGAGCTTCCTGATGAGTGCAGTGAAACAATTCCGACTTGGCTTTGCCGCAATGCGACAGGGCTACTACAAGCAAGCCATCGCACACTACCGACGTGTAAGAAAATCGGATTTACAATGTCAGCGCTTGATTCGATTGTGTGCGCAGCGATGTGCTAACAAAGACACCACACCATATTTGCATATGGCAGTGAATTCATATAATATCGACAGTGACTTTGCGGGTGCAGCACTGGAGAAGCTCATTGAGAGCGCACCTGATGCGGTGATTAAGTCCTCAGAGCACAAGTCGTTTCAAGCCTTTGAGGAGGATGAAAATGGATCTATAGGGGGAAATAGCATGCCTCTTTTTGACATGTACCGATCGTCATCCTCGGATTCTCTTCAGACCTGTGATGAGGGCTGCAACGGGGCAGATGACGTGCCCCTGTTTTTAACAGACCTAAATCAAGTAGTCTGGGCCCGCTCCTTGAAAAAGATTAGCGAGGGGGCGTTTAGTGCTGTATATCTAGGGCTGTCAGAGGGCGGCCTCCAAGTGGCCATCAAATGCATCCCACGACGGCGCCGCGATATCATGCAGGAGTCTCTGGAAGCCGAAATGAACGTTGCATCAAAGCTCCGTCACGCAAACATTGTTCAGTACGTGTCGTGCAGCATAGTTCAGTCTCACCTTGCCATTATCATGGAATATGTTCCGGGGGGTTCCTTGTACGCAGTAATCAAAAGTTTTGGACGCGTTAGCCCTCTTGTAGCACGGCGGTTCACTGTTGACATCCTGAACGGCCTCAACTATCTTCATGGTATTGGCATTGTACATTGTGATGTGAAGCCACACAATGTGCTTCTTGGTATGGATGGGGTGTGCAAGTTGTCGGATTTTGGTTCAACAATTTCTGAGGCAGCTGACATGGCGAGGACAATGGCAGATGAGGTAATGCTTCGCGGCACAGCGCTCTACATGGCCCCCGAGGTGGCAGCTGGGGGTCGCTGCACACCCCAGTCGGACATTTACTCCCTGGGGATTTCACTGCTGGAAATGTTGCTCGGGCGGCTTCCCTGGCGATGGAGCAGTAAGGCTCCCGAGGGAAGTGATATGACTTCTTTGCACATGATTCTTAACCGTGACACTCTCTTTGTGCAGAACCTCGCCCGCGGCCACCTGGAGCCGGAGATCCCTGAGCAACTCGGCCGCGAGGCAGCCTTTTTCGTTGCGGCATGTTGTCACATCAATCCCGCAATGAGACCCTCTGCGTTGAGTCTCCTTTCATACGCATTCATTCTGTGATGTTTGATATATGCTGGATTACGATGATCGGGGGGGGGGAGGGGGGGGGGGGGGTAGGAGGAACGGAGGAAATAGCGATTTCAACTGACTGAAAGGGAAAACAGAAAGAACAACAACAACAACAACAAAAAAAGGATATGTACGATACGTCTCTTTAATGTTTTCTTTTTTTTTTTTGTTTTCTTTTTTCTTTCCCTTCTTGGTGCGTGCGTGTATTTCTGTTCCTAAGCTTCCACGAGATATGGCCACTCGTTCTGCGTACAACGAATGGCTTACCAAGTTACTCCCGCCCCATTCCTGGTCTTCCTTTTTCTTCCCCCATCGTGCTGTGCACGTTTTTTTTTTTTTTTTCTCTTCTCTCTCCCCCTCTCTCTCTCTGTGTGTGTGTGTGTGCGTTGATTTTCCCTTGCATATATATATATATATATATATATATATATATGTGTGTGTGTGTGTGTATGTGTGTGTTGACTGGGCGCAGTCTCCGTGAATAATGTTTTCCATAAATATTTGATGAATGGATGTATTGTATACAGTGATATGCTTGACCATTATTATTATTGTTGTTTCGTCATCATCGTCAAAAACCAAAGAAAAAAAATTTTTTCTCCCTCTTTTTTGACGTTGCCGCTGTCGATATGGCTTCAGTGTTCTCGTGAAGGCGTATCTCATTTTGGTGTGCATCCATCCGTGTTTCTTTGCCTTCCTGTGATATTACTTGGGCGCTGGCTGCGGAGGTGATTCGTGATGGATGATGATGGATAATGATGATTCTGTGTGTGTGTGTGTGCGTGTAGAACACCACGCTCGTGTCTCTGCTAGTGCTCCGTCGTTGAGTGTGTGTGCTTGTGTACATATGTGTGTGTGTGTGTGTGTGTGTGTGTGTGTGTGGTCCCTCTGCGTTCGCGTTGTTGTTGTTGTGCTGCTGGTTGGCTGGTGATGTGGGGGCACACACGATCGTGGCTGCTCTCTTTCATTTCTTTCTTTCTCTTTCATCTCTCTTGTTGCAGTGTAGGGGCGTCGAGTGGTGGAATTAATAAAGGCCCCGTGTGTCCGCTGCGTGAAAACTGGGGTGTTTTCCCTCTTTCTTGTTCGGGGTTTCAGCTTCGACTTTAGATCCGTTGTTTTTCATTTTTGATAGGCACATTCATCGAACCCGAAAAAAAAACAAAAACAAAAACATATATATATATATACATATATATATATATTTAGCGCTATTTTTCTTCGTGTTGAAGATCTCCTTTTTTGTGTTTTTTTGTGTTTTTTTTTTTTTTTTTTTTTTTGTTCTGGCGAGAGTCAAAAGGACGACTGGAGGTGTGTGGTGTACATGCACGTGCTGGCGGAGGAGAGACAGACTTGTAAACGCCAGAGTATGCATGACTTGGCGCAGCTGACGGCGATGGCGTTGCAGCAGCGTTGCAGCGAGCAGCGTCATTTGGAAAGATCCTATCATACTGTGTTTCACAGCAGCCGCATTCCTCAAATATCGGTTTGGGACTACATACGCCGCATAGCCAAATACTCCGGCTGCTCACCCGAGTGTTTCGTGCTGAGCGTTATTTTCATTGACCGGTATGTGGAGGTGACAAGCTGTCCAATCACGTTTCGCAATATACATCGACTTACGATCACCGCGGCGATGGTGAGTGCGAAGTTGAGGGACGATACGTTTTATAGCAATGCGTACTACGCAAGCATTGGTGGTATCAGCAACAAGGAGTTGAACATGTTAGAATTAGAGCTCCTAAAAACAATTGCGTGGGCGACGTGGGTTGAACCGAGCGATTTTGAGCTCTACTGTACGCAGCTGCAGTCGCGATACTCCGTTTCTCTGTTATCGGAGATGGATTCTGCGGGTTCTCGGCTTTCTGTAAAGGAGATGGAGGGGACCTAGTGGGGCGGTGGGCGGTGGGCGGTGGGTGTGGCGCACTTTGATGCTATTTGTGCTTTTCTTCTTCTTCTTCCACACCACTCCACTCCCTTTTTTTTTGTTCTTTTCTGGTTCGTTTTGTTTGTTATTCTGTGACTTCTCGCACCCTCCGCAGATGAATCTATGCGTGCATCGACATCCTTATTACTGCATCGGGGAGCGCACTACTATTCTGTGCACTGCGACGGGAGATATTTAGGCATCTGCACACGAAGGGGGGAATGAGGAGGGGAGCGGGGAGGGGTTGACACTGCGAGTAGGGTGTGAGGGTCTGGGAGGACCGTACGTTCCGTTTCTTTTTGTTGTTGTGTTCTCTTCTTTTTTTTTGCGTTTTTCTGTGTGCCTCCTCCCCCCTTTTTTTTTGTTCCTTTGTTATTGTTGTTGTCGTCGTTGTTTCCCTCCTGTGATCCCCAGTTTCTTCATTGCTGGACGTTGGTACTGCCGCGGGCGGGCGTGCGGGTTGCAATGGGCAGGCATGCCCTAAATTGTTCTCGCGGTCGCTGGCCGTAGGGCCATGGGGGGCACACGACACACACACACACTCACACGAACAGGCGTACACGACCAACACACACACACACACACACATTTTCTCTAACTCACACACACACACACACTCCATGTGTGTGTGTTGGGTTTTACGTGGGTTGGTCGTGTACGCCTGTGCGTGTGAGTGTGTTTTATTCCTCTATTTGGTGCCCTCGCTGCTCTTCCTCGTATCAGGTGTGAGTGGTGCCACGTGTATATCCCGCACATGTTTGGGCGCGCAGCCATCGTGTGTGTTTTTGTGTTTCCCCCTACTGCCGCCTACTTTTGATGGCTTTTTCCTTCCTGACCCCTCCCCCCCTTTTTTTTTGCTTCTTCCCTGTGTGTGTGTGTGTGTGCCGGGAAAAGGGGGGATTCTGCGCGCGTGTTAAGGTTGGCAAGAAGAGCCTTTTCTTTCGCTTACGTTTGTTTTCTTCGTCTGTGGCTCGTGTGGCTCGGTTTTTTTTTTTTCGTTTGTGTTTGTTTTTCCACTCTTCGCTCCAACACGAGAACGCAATGCAGGTTGGGTACGGCGGGGTGCGTGGAGGACGCGGCAATGGTCGTGGGCGTGGCGGGAACTATGAGTACCGGGGCCAGTTGCAGCAGCCGTTCATGACCAACAACGTGCCATCCGATACGTTGTGCGTGCGAGTGAGTGAGATACGTCAGCCCGTCACGGAGGATATGATGTACCGCGTGTTTGGTAGCATCTCCACCAACCCACGGCGGCTTCAGATTGCCCCGTCCTCAAACCCTAATGAGACGATTGTCATGGCGCAATTTTCTGATTCCTACGCAACCCAGCGCGTGATGGAGAGCCTCAACAATCGAAACATTTTCAACGATGGTAACAGGATGGCGATGAGTTACGCCACATGGGAGCCCGCACCGGTACTTCCGGCACCCCAAGCAGCAGCAGTTTACAGTGCTCCAGCGGCGGCATATGGTGGAATGCCCTCCAGTCCCAACGCGGTGTATCCGCAGGTGCCGCCGCAGCAGCAACCCAGCGTGTACGTGCATCCACGGCCCCAGCCAGCGCCACAGATGCAACAGATGCAACCGATGCAACCGATGCCACACATTCCCCCGCCTCAGATGCAACAGCAAAGAATGGGCTTTGAACAACCACGTGGCGGTCGGGGTCGTGGGCGCGGGGGTGGGGGCGCTGGTGGCTCGCGCAATGGCGGCGCTTCAGGTATGGCATTCGATCCGATGATGATGGGCTACCCGCACATGGGTTACCCTCAGATGGCGCCCATGATGCCGATGCCAGGGGGCATGATGGCTGCCTACATGTCTCAAAAAACAATGCAGAATGCGCCCACTGTTTTTCTCAGCGTTACCATAGTTCCCGAGACCGAGCCGCTGCAGTCCATATTTACCCTTATTGAGGCCTTTGGCGGTGTTGTGACGATTCGCCGCAATCACAACAAGAAGGAAATTCTTACTGTCAAGATGGCGTCAATTCCTGAAGCTGACCATGTCGTGCAGTATGTGCGAAAGGTACCTTTCGTGGGTGGGACAGTAAGCGCCAAGCGATTCCCAACATATAATGAGCGCTCACCGTGCACCGACGATGGTGATCCCATGGACCCCGCCACACTTCAGTACGATTTCACGACAGCACGCCACCGCAGTCCTGGCCAGCGTAGCAAATGCCACCCCTCCAGCGTACTGAAGGTGACGGGCTGCGCCGGGTACTCTGAAGCGGATGTAATGACGTACTTTACAAGTGAAAACTTCTTTCCTGACCGCATCATTAAGGACGATGAGGGCGCATTCACTGTGTACATGGCGGACACAGATACAGCTGTGACGCTTCTTGTCAAGTGTCACAACAATGTGTGCGGCGAGGAGCGCTCAAATGTTCTCTTTATTGAGGGGCCAAAGGAAAGCAATGACGCCCAGAATGGAGACAATGCGGAGGAAGACGCGCTGAAGAATGGAGCATCATGACACGATGGCATTACAGGCAGAATGGTGCAAAGGTAGGTGCACACACACACACACACGCCTATAATGATATATATATATATATTTATATATAGGTTCATGTGTGTGTGTGTGTGTGTGCAGCTTACATAATTCAAGAACGCCAGCAGTGGGTAGAAAGAGAGGGGGGGAGAGAGAGGTGTGGTGGTGGAAGAAGTAGAAGGGAACGGAAATAGCAACACAAAGGGAAACCAGTAAAAAAAAAGGAAAACAGGGGCAAAAGAGAAAAAAAAAAAGGGGGTGGGGAATAACACACACCACACAACTGCCTCCAGAAACATATGTACTTCTGTCCGCCTGTATTTGTGTGTGTGTGTCTTTCCGTCTCTCAGCGTCTCATTTAGAGGAGGAGGAGGCGGGAGAAACGTGCGGAGTGCGCTGCACGCAGAGGTGGCAGCGAGGGGTAAGAAGTCGGGGAATAATGACAAGAACACGAAAGACAATGCGGTCAAGCGACGAGAAGTGGGAGACGAAAATAAAACGAAAGGGAGGCGCAGTGGTGCGGTCGGGATTAAATGCCAGTGGATGGTCCGCGCACGCACAAAAAAAAAAAAAAAGAGAAGAAAAACAACAACGCACAAAACAAAAAAAAAAAAATACCGGAACGAAAAGTGGAGGTGCGCATCCGTCGATAAACCAACGAGACCGTGACGGCCTCTCCTTCAGCACCATCACCATCACCATCATTTATTATTATTATTATTATTATTTTGATTCTCGTACCTTCACTGCACCTTCCGCCTTCTCTTTTTGTTTTCTTCCCACTTGTTTGTCGTTCCATGCGTCGCCCGTACACTTTTGTGAATTTGACCCCACCACCCCTTTTTTTTTTTTGCGCTGCTCCGTGTGAGTGTCGTTGTTAACAACATTTATATATTTATTTGGTCTCACTCCTTGCCTTTTTGCTTTGCGTCACACATCGGCTGTTTTCTTCCTTTTTTCTTTTGGTCTTTTCTCTTTCCTGCCGTCTCCTTTCCGTGTTCTCTTTCGTTCCTCTCTCGATCCTGCCAACAACCCAAAATAAAAGGCAGCGAGAGACTCGTGTTTCGGTTAACCTGCCGCCACCGTCACACTCATCTGCGGTGTACCGTTTTCGTTTTATGATTTGGTTTGCCAACGCTCACACGAGAGTCGCCCGCTTTTTTGTCGGGAGTGTGTGGTTGTGGTGGTTGTGGTTGTGGTGGTCGGCTCGCAGGGTAACCTTGCGGTAGAGCGGTATAGCAGCAGCAGCAGCAGCAGCAGCTGGAACTTCATACAGTAGAAGAGGGTCTCTGCTATTAACAGATTACAAGCGTGCACCCGGTGTTGTTTTCTTTCCAACACATGACGTCACACATGTATTGTGCGTGTGGTGTAATGCCTAAACATGATGAAAACAAAGAATGATTAATCGTTGCGTGCATTATTGTTTTTTTTTTTTTTTTTGTTAGTTCATGTGCGCGTGTCGTTCCGATGAGAGTGGGTAAGGAGGAGGAGGCTGTAGTGTTAGAAGCCGCAGCCATTCGTCATCGCATCATCATCATCATCATCATCATGAATCAATCAATCAATCATCACCCTGATTATGTCCATCAATGACCATCGCAGGAATGCTTCCTTGTTTATTGTTGCGTTGTCATCCATTCGTGTGGAGAGCCATTGGCTTATGAAAAAAAAAATCATGTGTGTATGTGTGTGTGTGTGTGTCTTTGAAAGAGCCTGCCTTTATTGTTGCCCATATCATTACACTCGTGATGGTGTGGGAAAACGGTCGGTGATGGGCCAAAAGGCAACAACAACAACCAACCCCCCCCCCCCCCCCCCACACAAAAAAAAAAAAAAAAAA
>JASANX010000774.1:0-21806 GCA_030849745.1 Trypanosoma scelopori
CCCCCCATTTGTGTGCACATTGCCGACTCCCATGACGCCATCTTCTTTTTTTTTTTTGTTCTGAAGCAGTAGGAGCTGCCCATGTTTAACCGATTACGCTGCCGATCTTTGCTTCCAGCACCTTCAAAGCGCCGTCGTGGCGAAGTGGACTGCATTGTGAGACGCAACTGTGTATGCCCTTCTGCCGTTTGTGTGTATTTTCTACGATCGAACGATGTCGCTTCTCATATCGATGCCTGCAGAGAGGCTTTGCGTGTACCTTGTGTGGGCTCTCCTGATGCGCAAGGTTCACTTGCAGCGTCTGAGGTGAGGTGCCCTGTAGTGGTACTTTCAATGTGGCGTGACACAACAATGGGTGAAGTGGCAGTAATCTTGCTGCAGAAGGTGAGGGAGGATGTGGATGCAGCCTTTGCAATCAGTTATTCTGCCTTGGAGACGGAGGATGGAATTGATGGCGGAGATGTGGTGTCTCAAAGGTGCCGCGTGAGGCATGGTGCCTTGCCTAGAGCTGTGTATGCAATCAAGCTGTCAACTGGATTTGTGGATGCGGGAGGTAGTGTAATTTTCTCTGCGCTTGCCACTGTTGAGCTGCGACAAGTTGTTGTAGGAGAGCCATTCGTGTTCCCCGTTCGCCGTGCTGGTGATGTTGATGTTGAGGCTCCCGTTTCAGCGCTGCCATACCGATTTGGCGATCCGCTGTTCTTTACATGCACACGGATGCGGTGAATGTGCCTTTGGTACTGGGATGAAATTGATGTGATGGGAAAAGACGCTCTGCCTGACTGGTTTTTGTGGTACGGTTGAAAGAAGCTGTGGTTACTGTGTTGGATGTAGTGATATGTCTTGCTTGTGCGATTGCATGTATCGTGTGATCGTGGATGCTGCGTGTCTTCCCTCCTACTTGCCTTAATTGATCTTCTTTGTTCTCTTTGGCAAGGAGGGGAAACGAGTTGGCAGCGTGGCAGAGGGCGAAGTAGAATTTAAGGAGAGGAAGAGATGGATGGTGTGAAGGGAAGATCTGCCATGCTGATGACGAAGGGCATCATGGAGCTTCGGCAGAATCCGCTTGGGCTTGTCTGTACCATACGCACGCTTAGAGACCCGGTGACGCAGAAGGAGGTGACATTGTGCCCGATTCCCAACATGGCATCCCCGAGCTACCTCAGACGTGTCCTGGACGGTGATTGCTTGATGCAACAATATGACAAGATTCTTTGCGAGGATGGTAGACTACCGTTTCAGGCTGGGTCGCTTGTGGCCAGAAAGCAGCTGCTATTGAAGCAAGTATTTCCCTTCTTTGGGTTTAGACCAGTGGTGGCGGACGGCAGCAAATTTGATGGCATCGTTCAGCGCGACCCCGTTGAATCTCGCATGGCATACCAAATGGTGTTGGACGGTGCAAGCCCACCGGTGGACCCGCGGGCTCGGCGTGCCATGGAGCGTATTGACACGTATCCTGATGGGACGCGAACGGTGTGTCCGTGGGGCGTGTATCACATGGTGTACATGAACCACAAGCTGAGGCTGTTGGGGTACGTCGTTGAGAAGGAAGAGGTGGTGGAAGTGGTGGGTTACAGAGAGGCGGCTCTAGTGGCCTCCATCATGGCACTCATGACGCTCTGGGCAGCGTACGTAGTCTTCAGGATGCTCTTCGGGTAATGTGGGAGAGACTCTCAACTGGGGAGGGGGATGTGAAAAGAAAATGCAGCACGTGGTACGGTAATGATGGGTGTTGGCTGAATGCCTTTTATCTCAGTATATATATATATATATATATATATATATCTGTGTCTGCGTCTGTGTGTATATGTGTTCTTCAGTAGTAGTAGTCTCTCTCTGCTGATGCTTTTCAGACTTTATCACTTTACTTCATTGCAGTCGCTGTTTGTTGGTGGAGTTGTTTTCATTTGTTGTTTCGTAGCGTTTTTGTAAAAAAAAAAAAAAAAAATTGTCTTTATATAAATTGCCGTTTTGCAGATGTTTCTTGTTGTCTTTGTTGCTCTCCACCTCCCTTTTTTGTTGCTGTTGTTGTTGAACTCTCCGTTTGGTAATTTTCATTGGGTTGGCTGGTTGTAGTGATTTGGGAGGAGGGGAGGCGATTCCTCTGCGCGCCGCTCCTCTTCTCGTGCCATTGCAGCTTTCATTGGTCGCCAGACGCCGCCGCCGCTGCTGCTGCTGCCGCTGCTGCTGCTGGTGGTGGTGGTGGTGGTGGGAGCGCCGTGTCATTTCTCATGGAGGTTCTCAAGGATATCTCCTCCACAGGCCTTGACGTGCTCCGGGATGCATTTGTCCTCCATGAAGACGAGGGCGGTTTGACGGAAGATGCGTTCCTCGAGGTGCTCTCACGTGTGTGTCCACGAGACAAGATCTCCACTCTTCATGAAGATGGCTATATTCGGAAGCTTTTCGCGGCACTCGATGTGGTCGGGTCGGGTCGCATTTCGTGGGACTCCTTCACAATGCACGCCGTCGAGTCCGTCAAGGAGGGTGGTCTGGACGAACTGACACGCCCGCGGCAGGACGCGCATCTCTCCTTCCGCCCGTACCACGTTGAGCAGCTCGTGGCGACCCCTCCAACATATCAATGGACGGAGATGCGGGTGCTGCACCGAATCGGCAGGGTCATGAGGGTCATGACGGATAGCGGCGGTCTTAGTAGCATGGATCTCTGCCAGATGGAGCAGCGTCTTCCGACGTGCGGTGTCATTCGTAGTGCTCGTGGTCCTCTTCTTGCGTGGGATTTGGTTTCATCGAGGGTAAGGGCACCACACACCAACTCCATTCTCTGCTCCTACACTGGCGGTCACGTGTGTGCCTTCAGGATCGACAAGACACATCGATGCCATCATCTACTGCAGGAATATCATCATATGCGCCTGGCCGAAAGTCAAACCTCCATGCGGTGGATTGAGCCGCTTGATCGTCTTGCGTTAGGGGGGCGCAGCGGTGTGGTCATGTTGTGGAATTTACAGGAGCATGTGATGACCTCGCGGAAGCGACTATTCCATGACGCTGTCACCGCAATTTGCAGCCGCGGCCACCTGCTGCACGCAACGAGCCTTGACACCAATCATTCAGTGAAGTGCCTGGACCTGGAGACTAATAATGTGCGATTTGCACTTGGTGACCACCGTATTGGTGGAGCGCTAGTGCTTGAAATTGACGAGGAATTTCTTTTCTCGACTGGGTTTGAGAGTCACATTGTACAGCGACCGCTAGTGGCTCCGACAAGCTCCCCGACACTTTTGCACGACATCATGGCGCCACACATGGGTCGCATCAATTCCCTCTGCCGCTTTAGTGGGACGCCGTTTTTGGCTTCTGGCGACGTACATGGCATGTTGAAGTTTTGGGATCTGCGCATGGGCTCTTGTCTGCAGACGCTGCGTCTCCAGAGCTCTTTTTTGAATGATTGCAGCAGTAGACCGAAGCTGTCGGAGAAGGATGACGTTGCGAGGCACATGAAGACACCTGTGAAGAGCATTATTCACCTCGACCTGCTTGGAAAGGTGCTTGTCGCAACATCGAAGGAAATTGCTGTCCTCAGCGCTGACATCTTCATATGCCCGGATCTTGTTGATGATCGATACAGATGCCGTTTTCTCTTCCTCCTCAACTCAGACATGCTGGTCACTGTGCATGACCGGTACGTGAAGCTGTGGAACAGTTTCACGGGCATTTTGATGAGATGCAGCGGGCCGGAGCTGACGGAATCGGACATTACGTGTTGTTGCATGGTTGAACCTCTCAACCGGCAGCTGCTTCTGTGCACCGCGAAGGGTGAAGTCAAGGGACTTTCCGTCCCTCTGCTTCAACCGACGGTTGATCTGACGCCCATCTTGCGCAGGAACATCCGCACTGAAGAGATTACGTCGCTTCATATTGTTGCAAAGTTTCGGGATGCAAAAATCCCACACGTGTTTGTTACGACAAAGTCATCCGTGCTGCTTGTCCCCTTCGGCAACACCGATGACTGCAGTCGCCCACACGCAGTCGTCCGGTTTGATACGTTGCTGAGAGGCATTCTGCAAGAGGATCTCGTCATCGACACATTGGCCGTAGCATATGATCAGCTTCTTATCGCGACTTCGGATGGACGCGTGCACGTTTTCCAATGCACGCACGAGGTGACACACTCACACACGTTCAATTTTTCTGCCCAAGTGGATCTGATGGTTGTGAGCCAAGCGGTCACACCAGCGCACACGTGCAACGCGATGGGCTCCGAATGTATCGCCGCAAGTGACTACATCGCCTTCCTCGCAGACACCAGAGGTCGTGTGTACATTGCAGCACTGAGGCGGCGTGTTGTAGACGGGGACGGGGACGGATGGTCTTCTGTTTCGAGGGACACAAGGCCGATATCGGGAGCTGAACGCGGGTCGTGTGAATTGCTGGGGCGTTGGGTGCCGCATGAACCCGGCAGCTGGATCACGCCAAAGAAGAAACCACGACGCGGTAACGGACCTCGCCGGACGCATACCCGTGGCTGGACCTCTGCGGAAGCTCGGAAGAAATGGGAGCCATTCCCGCAAAAAGGCGACAGGGAAGCTGGAAACGCACTGGGGCATTTTTCACTGGATGCGATCAACACGAACGCCATCTTTCTTTTCTTCTTGGAGCGCTACAATGTCGTGGTGACGGCTGATGAGGTGGGAATGGTGCGGCTGTGGGACGTGGCCTCTGCCATCGCTCGGTGCGCAGGTGAGAATCTGTCGAACATTGCCCCAGTGAAGATCTCCGCTTGGCGGATGCCTGAGCGGGACATCGTCTGTTTGCAAGCTGTTGACCACCCGAGACTGCATTTGCCACTGCTCGCAGCAGCAACGGGCACTCTTCGGGTCTCGTTGTGGTCAATGGACGGCGTCATGCTCGGAACGCTCGCGTCCGGACGCGAGGTGGACGTCTCCTCGGGCGGACGGCGCTTCGGACTGGAACCATACATTCTCATGTTGGAGAGCACAACGGCAGCGCTTTGGGGAAATTTTGTCGCCCATGTGACGCATGCAAAATTCTGCGAGGCGCAGCCCGTTTGTGCGTCTGTTCGAAGACATCGCCCCCTTGTGTCCCACGTGCACTCGGAGTTGAAACGGATAAGCAAACACCACCGGCAGCGCTCCCGTTGCACGTTGTCGACGATCGGGTGCTCTGGCAGTCCTGCGATGGCGAACACGACGCCAAAAAACGCACCCTCGTGTTTTCTTCCGCCACCGTCCATGCAGTCTACGCCCACCGTAGAGCCGGTGTCCAGTGCATCGCTGCGTCTCGTGCACTACAATGGCGACGGTGAGGAAGAGAGGGACGATAATGATAACGATGATAACGAGGAGGAGGAGGAGGAGGAGGAGGAGGAGAAGTGCGACGGTGGGGTTGAGCCTTACGGCGCCAGAGGACGAGGGGCGGCGGGTGCTGGTGGCAGGCGCATTGTAAACACCAAACACAAGCATCACGTGACACGCAGCGCAGCGGTCGCACCACTTCGGCAACCCGGTTTTGTGCGCCTGCCGAAGTTGACTAAATCAACTGTGAAGCGCAACTTGTGTTGACGCTGGGGCGGTGGCGGCAGCAGCAGCAGCAGCAGCACGTCGATGTTCTCTTTCTTTCTTTCTTCTTTTTTTTTTTTTGTGTGAGTGTGAGTGTGTTTTATGTCTTTCATTCTGTTCCCTTCGTTGGTGCCACCTCTTGTGGCCCTTTTTTGTTCTGTTTTGTTTTGTTTTCTCTCATCACTCCCATGCGACACTACGGGCTGCTTTCGTGTCACACACACACACACACACACACACACACACGTGCGTGTGTATCCGAATAAACATTTGCATCCACGCACTGCGTGAAACCCTTTTTTGTTTGTTTGTTTTTTGTGATTGTAACAAAACGTTTTCATGCCTCCTCCTCCTCCCTTTTTTCTTTGTTGTTGTTGTTGTTGTGGTGGTGGTGGTGGTGGGGGGGGGGACTTTTCAACTGGCAGGTTGGCAGCTGCTGCCCCGCGTGTATACACACAAACATAAACCTCTTTTTTATGGTTTGTAGGCCTTCTACGGCGTGTGCGCATTCAACTCCAGCGTGCATGTCTGCCTCTCTCTCTCTCTCACTCACACTCTATATATATATATATATATATATATATCGAATCTGTATCTCTTTCTGCATGTCTGCCGGTGTGCGTTGTCGATCCTCTTCACGCTTTGCACACAAAGTCTGCGTTGGGGGTGGCGGGGGGAAAGGTGAAGAGCAGCAAGTAGCGTAAGGCGATTGACAGCAGGAATGCAACCAAAGCAGGACAACGTCCAGCGGCTTCTTGCAGCGGAGCAGAAGCGCAATAAAATTATCGCAGATGCCAAGGCGCGTAAGCAGGCGAAAATAAAACAGGCAAAAGTAGACGCGGAAGAGGAGGTGGCGGCTTTTCGCCGGGAGAAGGAAGAGGAATATGAGCAGTACATGGTGCAGCAACTCAGTGGCGCTGACGCGGAGAACGCTCTCCTGGCGCAGGAGACAGACATTCGTCTACAGGAACTCCAGTTGTTAGCGATGCAGCGCATGCGCATGGTGGAGGATAAGATAACGTCACTTATCCTGCAGTGTAGCGAGTCGTGACACATGAGGAATGTGAAGGGAGGAGGAGGAGGAAGAAGAAGAAGTATGGAAACGGGAGGAACAAAAAAAAAAAAGGGTCATGGCGGAAGATTCCGCTACTGGAGCCGTCGGGGCGGGGCGGTGGGGCGAATGTTGTGTGGGCTGTGCGTCTCTTTTCGCGGCGGATCAATCACCCACATGGCGATGGTAGTGTGGTGAGAATTTAACTAAGGATTAGTACTAGCAGCAGCAGCAGCAGCGAATGAGGTCTTTCTTCATTACATGCCACCACTTCTTTTCAATTACCTCCTCTTTGGTTGCCACTGCATGAAATTCCCACTTTTTTTTTTTGGCGCTTGTCGTTGTCGTCGTTGTTACTCCTCCTCTTCTTCTTCTTCTTCTTCGGCTCACAACACAAACTTGCGGGCATTGACAGGGGTGGTGGGAGGTGGTGGTGGTGGGAGGTGGGGAGCAGAAAGGGATAGTGAAGGCTAGCGACTGAATGCCGGTGAAACTTCAGGATTGGCTCTTTGCGTGGGAGATAGTCGCGTCTTATAGTACGCCGTATACCGTATGCTCCCTGGAGCGCGTCTGCCGCGACATCCGCGGTTTGTTGGAGGCCAGTTCAACGGGTACGCGTCTCATGCAGCGGTATTGGAATGCGCAATACCACCGGCTCCTGTGGGATGAAGAGCATATCGATGCATCCCGCCGGACATTGCAGTTCACACTCTCCCGCAGTGATGGAAAGAAAAGCTGGAAGAAGGCGTACAGGGACGAGTTCCCGCTCTGGGTCGCACGCACGTTTCGTGGGGCAGGTGCCAACAACAACGCAATTAACGTGGCAAAAACATCTTTCAAGGTGGAGCGCGCCAACAAGGTGCTCTCTGGAGGGGAGCTCGCCAAACTGGAGCTCACACCCAAGGAGGCATTGGCACGGCAGGTGGGAAGGAAGCTGCTGAGCGTCGAGGGTGAGGTGAGGGCCTCGCATAGTAACGGCAAAAAGGGCGGTCCCGTTGGTGGGAGGTCCTCTCAGCGGAAAATTCCTGAGGCAGGGCTGATACGTGAGGACTACTCAAACGATCGGCGACTTGCCAAACACAAGGGGAAGCACAAAAAGGGTGGGATGAGCCGGGGGAAAGGGTATTTGAAACTCCAAGAAGAGGAGGAGTTGTGAGGAGGAGTTTCGTGTTGCACGCGGTCGGTGAATACGTTTGTCGGCCACGCGTCGCAGTTGTCGATGTCATGCGCGTGTGAGGAGGAGGAAGAGGAGGAGGAGGGGGTTTGGTTTTCTGGTGGTAGAATTTCCCCCCCCCTTTTTTTTTTTGTGTGTGTATCTCTGTCTGTCTGTCTGTCTCTGTTTTGACGGTGCATCTCGTTGTTTGTTTGTTTGTTGTATACGTGACGCGATGCCATTTTAAAGGGTTGATGTGCTGCTCTTGGTTGGTGGTGTCTTGCACATTTATTCGCTTACGCATACAGACAGGCAGGACAAGCACGCGTATTATTATGCCGTCTTCTTCTGCATGTGTCTGGATGAGGCACGGTGGGGGAGGGAGGGAGGGGAAGAGGTGAGATCGCTTCCTATTCCTCTCCCATTCATATATAGCGAGAGAGAGAGAGAGAGAGCTGCATGTGATTCATCGCTCGAGCATCGCATTTTGCTTCTTTTCTTTTTTGCCCTCTGCTTTGAGAGGGTTCGTTTGTTTGTTTCGTGTGGTTGTGAGTGAGTGATTGAGAGTCTGTTGTGCGGGTGTGCAGCAATGCAACGTGGGAGGCGACGATATTGGAGACACCCGCCCTACCATATGGGCTTCACTCTGGCGCTGGTGTGGTTGCTGCTCGTATGCATCATTCTGTCCGTGCTGAGGTGGCGGGACGCAGTGGCGACAAGAGCTCTTATCAGACGAAGAACAAACCCAAGAGAAGCATCGACCCCCGCGTCTGCTCCACGTGTAGCGGAACCGAATGTGTCTGTAGACGCCCTTGAATCCCGCTCGGGTACACGACGTGACGCGGAGCTGCTGCGGCGTTTGTTGGAGTTGGGGTACAAACGCGAGCAGCAGTTTGATTTGGATCGCCGCGACGCATGGCGTTGGTCAAAAGGGTCTTGTCCACCGGTCGCAGCAGCGGCGGCGGTAGCTGAGGAAGCTGCGAAGCGCCAGTATGCGCCCATCGCCTACGTTACTTGCGTCTCAAACGAGGAGTTTATCGACGGCGCCCTGGTGCTTGGCGTGTCGCTTCGGAAGGTCTCTGCATTCCTGCAGGCGGGCGTGGCGGACCTGAGCATCATCGTCACTTGCAACCGCATAAGCGATGCCTCCAAGAAGCGTCTGCTTGCGGAGGGGACGTATAATCATGTGTTCGAGGCGCCCTCCCTGGCCCACCGCGCACCCGGGCGCACGGCTCTCTTTCGCGACACATTCGACAAGATCCACATCTTCAACCTGACCATGTACGAAAAGGTCGTCTTCATGGATGCGGACATGATTGCGGTGCGGAGCATGGACAAACTCTTCTCGGCCCCCATGCTGAGGAGTCCCGATTATGTTGGCGCCATTGGGGGTAAGGGATACTTCCAGACCGGCATGATGGTCATCATCCCAACATACGAGATGTTCAGCTGCATCTACGACACCCTTATCCGTGGAACCCCGCCAACAGGGTCCAAATTTGTTGGTTCAGGGGCACGTGATGGGGTACTGTTGCGCAGCGTGTTTGAGGAGAGGTTTCGTTCCATAAGCAAGAGGCACAGTCGAAACCTAAACCCTCGCTTCCACATTAACAGTGAAGGCCCTGGCAAACCGCCTATCATTGCTGTGCACCTCCGCGGAATGTTTAAGCCGTGGTTCGACAAAACGAAGCCGAATCTCATGGTTGATCTTGGAAGAAAGGAATACGGCTTTACGTACCTGCAGTGGTGGACCCTGTACGAGGAGGAGGTGCACAAGAAGAGTGCGTACTACAGGAAGGCTCTGCAGATGCAACGCGACGGACCTGCACTGGGCGCGCAGTCTGTCGTTGTGGATGGCATTGCGTTCGGTGGAACGCATTCGGTGGAGGATGGTGTGAACATCTCCCCTCTCACGCATGTGTGGATGCAGCGGCACTCCAAGGATTCCTACGTGCAGCTTCTGTCCTCTGAAGACAGAAGGCGACGCAATCGCACACTCCCATCGCTGCGGAAAGTCGCTAGTCCTCGTTTTGGCCTCTCGTGTGACCGCGTGTGCACACAGATGGGGCTGCAGTGCAGCGCAGAGGCCCTCTATTTCTCGTCCCTTAACGACTGCGAGGAACTGCGCTCGGTGTTTGGTTGCGCCAAGTGCGAGATTGGTGTCTACTGGGGGCCACACCCCGGGTCTGACTTTCCAGCGCTGGAGGTGCAGGTGCAGGATGAGGACAGCACAACCATGGTTGTGGACGAGGACAAAAAAACGGAGCTCATCTGCCGCTACAACTACCTGCACGATACACGTGGGCTTCCCACCTGCAGCGCCAGCCACCCGCTGACGCGGCGCTACTGCCCCTGCGTGGGCGCCGCGTGAGGTGCACTGCTCCCGAGATGTGTGTATGTATGAGATGCCTCTCAGCCTGCCGTCACACGCACCCACACCCGCCACCTCGACCAAATAACCCTCTTCCACCAAATGCTCTGCGCTTCCATTGCCAACGTTCGCGTGACCGTGCAGCGATTTTATCATGCTTAAGCATTCTCCCGAGTTCCTTCTCCCCCTTTTTTTTTCGTTTTTTTTCGTTTTTCGTTTCTTTTTGTTTCTCCTCCACCTCGTCTTTCAACAGTGATCATAATATGCCCACACTGTGTGTGTGTGTGTGTGTGTGTGTGTGTGCGTTTGGCACGCCTTGTAGAGGCTGAAATCGAACTCAGCGAAGTACCACGTGAAGAGAAAATGTGTTAAGGAATAAATTTTAAAAAAAAAAAAAAAGAAAAAAACGAAGTGCATACATACTTATACACTCATTCCTGTTGCTACTGCTGCTGCTGCTGCTGCTGCTGCTGCTGCTGTCGTAATGGAAGAAGAGGAGGGCTGGAGACTCATGCGGAGTATTGAATGGAAACGAAACTAAATGGTGTAATGGACCTCCTTCGGTTTAATGGGATGCACTTGGGGCCGTTGCTTTGGTGGTGGCGCTACTGCTGCTGCTGCTGCTGCTGCACCTCAACCACCACCCCACTCTCCCCCTTCCCGAATAAACAGCCCTTTCACCATTACTCCCCTCACCATTGATGGAAATGTCATTGGCACGGAGTGGGTGAAGCACGGACACTCTGAAAGACATAATGATGGCTGTACATGAGGTCTGCTGCTCGGTATCCATTTGTTTGCAATCTCTCTCTTCCCTTCCTCCATCCGTCCGTCCATCTATTTTTTTACCTGCGTGCTTTGTATCTCTGTGGTGTGTGTGTGTGTGTGGACGGCCTGCTACACAGAAGGTAGTTATATCTATCCCATCTTATATATATATATATATTTATTTATAACGCTGTGGAAGCGGTGGAGATAAAACTGCCGGGGAGTGTGTGGGGAAGGTGTAGTGTGAAGAACGCTTCTCACATCTTGCGTACCCCTGTTCGCCGCTGATGCAGCGTCTTTGTCGCCCCGTTGCGGTTCAAATCGGGCCTACTGCTGCTGCTGCTGCTGCTGCTGGGAGGTGTAGCGCCATTGTCACTCCCTCCAGGGAGAAGTTCGTTCGGCAGCCAAGCCCGCAGTGGGATCCCGTGCACGAAGATATTAACGCTCATGTAAAGAAGCGCATTCCTGGTGAAACACGCGTGGATCGCGTGCGGCGGTTTGCGCGGGAGTGGCGTAACGTTGAGTTAGAACTTGGTGTGTACAAGGACTCCCGCGGGCGAGAGATCAAGTACCGCAAGACGTTTGTGTACCGCTACACATACCCGAACGCATTCGATGAGTTCTGGTGGCCGTGCAAGTAACGATTGATGTGCTTGCAGACGTGTATGTGTACCTCACACACACACACACACACTCTCTCTCCCACTGTGTCTGTGTGATGCAGTAGTAGCAGTAGTAGTAGTAGTAGCAGTAGTAGTGGAGGGGATGTGAGAAAGGGCAACACACAACAGCAACAACGAAAGAAGGGGACGATGAAGTGCTGGCGGTGGTGGGGACTCGTGGATGGTCTGCCGTGCATGTGTCTCTTCACGCGCTGCAGCAGAGGTAGCGGCGTAAATGCTCCTGAGGATATTGTCCTAATGATATCAGCCATGTTGTTGCTGTTTGTTGTTTGTATTTTGATTTTTTCTGCTGCTTCTGGACGATGCGTGTGTTTATGTTTGAGGCACACGCAAAGAACGCAGAAAAAAAGAAAAGGAGAGGGGGGGGGGGGAATTTCTTCTTTTAGAGAAGAGCAGAGGAAGATCTGTTGTTGTGTCTAGTGTGCGATGTGTTCGTCACTTTTTTTTTTTTCAGTTTTTGTGTTTGTGTGTGGACGATGTCGTCCTGCGCCGCCGCCTCTTTCAGTTTGTGACTCCCCTCTGTTCGTCTTTGTTGCATCATGCTGCGCGCGACACGCCATCGCCCACACCCCACACGGCGCGAAGGTGGTGGCACTCTTCTCTTCTCCGCATGGAGCGCAGGGTGACAGAAGGCAAGAAAGGGGGGGAGGGGGGCAAGAGAAGCGCTGGCGAATGGCCGACTCAGGCGGGATGACTCTGGCAACGCCGCCCATCTCTAAAGGTGACGACCACGACCCCAGCGATGATAGTCTGACGGAGGAATTTCGACTCATTGCTCGCTGCATGAGCCGTGCGCTGCTGCGTCACCCGAAATTGACTTTGTTTCATCACGATTCCAGTGCTATGTACATGGCGTTGCACGATTTTTTCCTGCAGTGGTCTGTCCGCCAGAGACGTGCCGTATCGCTTAGCCTTACGGCGCCGCAGGTGGAGTGTCTCCTGCAGTACGGTGAGTCCGCAATACGTCGGGCAGCTCTCGCAGGATCGGCGCTTGCACGGGCGCGGACCGCCACGGAACTCATCGCCGCCTCCCCACTCATCCCCATTGAGGTGTTGACCCAGGAGCTACAAGGTCTGCGTGTCCGTGTGGTGCTGTCAGCCGTAGCAGAAATTGTGGAACTTGCCCGCGTACTGGATGAGGTGCAGAAGCTTCGCACGCCCTTTGGTGCTCTGAACATTGTGCATCTCGTGGCCCTTGGTGTAACACTCTGCCCAGCAGTGAATATGAGGACGCTGCTGCTACTGGTGGCCACGAGCCTGGAGCACCGTTTACTCTGCGCCGCTATCTTGCGAGAGTGGTCGCTGATCGATGCGTCGAACGCCGGGGAACTTCAGGCACTCGCGCAAGAGGTGGAACAGAAGCCGTACAATGGTCGCCTTGCTGAGCTTGTGGGTGGGTTGCTTGACAGTAGATTTAGTGGCCTTGGCAAAAGCCCCACCGATCCCACCGTAACGATCACTTCTGTGGATGGAGGTGGGTGTCATTTGGTGCCAGCATGTCCCGCGGACGTGGCAACCGACAGGTACAACGATGAAGGCCCTGAGATACCTGCAGAGGAAGAAGAGTCGGCGGTGGGGGATGAGAGTGAGACAAGCGACGCAGTCGATTTGGAGTTTTGGCGTCAACTCTGCAGCTGAACGGCGAAGACAGTGGAAGAATGAGCTCCCCGAACCCTTTTATTTTTCTCTCTCACGCACACACACACACACACTCTCTCTCTCTCTCTCTCTTGGTCTCTGTCCACATCCCTGTGATACTCGCGGTTCAATTACAGTGGCTCTCTTCGAACAGAATCACCACCTACACACACGCACACGCCTTTTCTTTTTTTTTTTGTCTTTTTTTTTTTGTGTGTGTGTGTTGCCTTTGCGAAGGATGAGAGAGAGCGCCTTGCAGCTGCGTCGTCGGTGTCTGTTTCTCTTCCACAAGGGAGTGCTTTGGACGGCACTGCAGCGACCAGACGTGCTGACGAAAGTAGATGCCATTCTGCAGCGTGGACAGATGATGGACAAGATGGAACTTAATGGAGATGATCCTGCTGTTGTTGCTGGCGCCGCCGCCGCCGCCGCCCTCCTCGTTGCTTCGCTTCAGAGGTGGCTAGAGCGTCATCAGTTTCCCGACTGGGAAGAGTGTATGGAATGGCTGCTCTTCATGGTAGATGAGGCGGAACGAGAGCAGACGAAGTGCTCTGTAGCAATGGCTGATTTCTCTATGGAGATGCTGCAGGAGTTGATTACCCTGTTCGCAGAGGAGGCGCGGGCGTGCGACACCGAAGAAGCCTCCTTCACCGAAAATTACTGGAGGGATGTCTTGAAACGCATGCAGCTTCAGGTTGGAGGAGGGGCGAACGGCGGCGATGATTGCGAATCAGAAGCAGAGACACGTTGCACTCGTCCTTGTGTCAGTTGGAGCATTGCGGCAAGGTTGCCTCCGGATGTGGAGCAGATATTTTTGCCTCCTTGAATCGTGTGGCCGCATACGGAAGTGGGATGGATGGATGGACGCACCAGCTTTCTGGTTCCCCTGCGTCTTTCACCCGAGACGTCTTGTTCTTGACGTACTCCTCTGCTTGCCTCCTTCCTTCTGACTCGTCTACTGGGGTGTCATCTCGCTAATATTGGCGGATTTCCCCACTGCGTTTTTTTTTTTTTCTTTTGCTCTGCTCTTTCTCCTCTCTCTCTCTCTCTCGGCATGTATATGTGTTTATGGCTGACCGTCTCTCTGTGTGAGGGCAGAGGCAACACGGGAGCAGTGGCGGCGGTTGCGTGAGGGAAAAGGAGGTGGAGGGGAGTTGTGTAGTGGCAATAAATTTGGAATAAGAAGAAGACGAAACGCTTAAAAATAAAAGGGAATGGAAAGTAGCGGCATCACCGTGGGGGAGGTGCTCACCATCTGGTTGGGAGACAACAAGGCGCCCCATGTTGCTCTCAAGGGTCTGGGATGCTTTATCGGGACGGAGAAGGTGGAGTGGCTTTTGCGGCAACCCGCCCCCCACGCCTTGGAGCTGCAGCGCTGTTCCAACGGCGTCAAGTTGGCCTCCCTGGTCGGCGAGAAGTTCATGAAATTGCTTGCTTCCGAGTACGCCTACTTCTGCTTCCCCTCCGGGGATACGGCGAAGCTAACGAACGTGACTCGTGTCCTAATTGCTACCGAAACGTTTGACCCTGTCATGCGGGACTCGATGGGTGCCGCCATGTTGGACCGCAGACTCTTTATGCCCTTCTTGACGCTAGTGGTGCACGCTGGTGGAATCTGCATGGCGCGCTCCATCCTGTTGCCCATCTTCAGGTCAGCATTGCGCCATTGGGAATATGTAACACATCTGCCAGCTCTGCTCTCTTCACTTTGTCCCAATCTGGTCTTCAGAAAGCTCTCGCCCAATGAACAGGTTGAGAAGGTGTTGGAAGAGCTGAACCTGCGTGGAATCTATGTGACGAAAGAGCTGGAGTTGCAGGGCAGTGGCGACCATACGGAGCGCTATACCGTGAGTGTACGATACAATGATGTGTTGCAGTCTTGCGAGAGGCGGCAGCTCCTCATCGACTACTACAACACCATCGTCGCGCAGGGGAAAGCGTACTTGAGCGTGCGGAAGTCAAACAACAAGCTGAAGAGGCAGTTATTGCTTTCCCAACCTGATATGAAGATGTGGATGCATGACCTTCACCATCTGCTGCGGTTTCAGCCGCCATACAGAGACCGGTTTCAACCTGGTTTCCTTGAAAAGGTGTGGCGCTGCGATGGCTGGGTGCCGGTAAGTGAGGTGTATCGCCTGTTGAGGAGTCGCTCTGAGGAAACCCGCACGCTGGCGCCAACGGAGGCATCGTTGCTGGAGCTTCTCGAGCAGCACGATCACTTTGGGCGGTTTCAAGCCGGCGTGTGTGATATTGCAGGTGGGGAATTCGAAGGTCAGTTGTGCATCCGCGCCCTCTACGCTCATGAGTGTTCTGAGCCACTCTTCAGTCGCATTTTCGTGGGGTTTGCGATGATCACAGACCCAATGACGTGTCCTCGGCATGCGTGGGTGCCGCTCGCTAAGGATCAGATTCTGCTCCTCCGGGATGCTGCGAGGCCTCTGTCTTTGTATGACATGGTGCAATTTTTGTTTGCGTTCCCGCTGGCCTCACTTCACAAATTTTTCCGTTATCGAGAGCAGACGCCACTGCAAGAGCAGTACGATGAGAAGTTGTCAACCAAAAGACAGCTCTTCTTTCTTCAATTCTGCCTTCGTGCTGCAGTGCGAGATGAGGAAATGATAGTGCGGCAGATGTCCCTAAAGGGAGCAGACGCCCCTGTGCATTGGGCGATATTTCCCCGTGCTAAAAACAATCGGCTCACTGACAAATCAGAGGTCCCATGTTACTTCTTCACAGGACGCGTAGCAACACTGCAACGTGGCCAATGCGACAAGGAGCCGGAGTTTCAGGATGAAATGAAGGAAGAAGGTGAAGTAGTAAGGGAAGAAAAAGCATCGTCGGGCCCCATTTTTTCCGTCATTGCATCGCTGAAGCTGGCCAAGCCTGACGGCTTCTCACCAGAGGACGTGGAACGCATTTTTGGTACGGATCGGCTGGAAATTAACAACGGGGACGGCGAAAACGACACTGATGACGATGTAAATCATCGTGGTGGGTGCCACACCGCGGAGGGAGCGGAGGAACCGGAACTCACCCTCTTGTCTGGTGCGGTGGGCAGAGCAACAATACTGGACACCGGGCCTGCACGGGAGCAGGTGCTTGCAATGCAAGCGGACCCGAATCTCTGCATCATGTGCGTTGCTTTTCCAAAGCAAAACGTGGACGGAGGTACGTTCATCGACCGCGGAAAAAATATTGCCTCGTTTAAGGAATGGGTCTTGCAGCTCGGCCTTACGTACCGCCTCCTCAGGACGACACCTGACGCTCTAGAGGAGATGTACGAGATACGCAAGCGAGGTCTCTGGGACGACGCCTTTGTCCGAAGGATGTCCGAGGAGCTCGAGATAACAGACATTCCCGACATGTCGCTTCTTCGGCAGGCTATGACGCGTGAGTGTGAGAGTAAAGAGGCCAGCTACGAGATCTTTGAGTTCACCGGCGATGCCGTGATGGATTTTTTGGTGACGTTTGACACATTTCTGCTTGGGGAGCCATGGAATAACCAAGTGACTTCGCAGGTTTGTTCTAATGGGGTGCTCGCCCATCTTCTGCCTGCCGAGCTTGACGAGCGGCTCTCGCAGTGCTACGTTAATTTGGACCCCAAGGTGAAGGCAGACATAGTGGAGGGGATTCTGGGAGCTGTGTATCGAAGCCGGATGGGGCTTGACCGCGTGCGGCAGGTGCTGCGGAATTTCTTTCAGCGCATTCCCGCTGCGGTGGCGCGAATGGGTGAGAATGGCGAGAGGCGGGATATGTTGATGTGCGCGATGGATTCGTGCCCCTACCTTCGCCCGGGTGGGGACTCTCTTGAAGAGCGCTACCTCTACAAATGCGACTCTCTCATCGATGGGGATACTGCCACGTTGTTTGTGTGCCCCACCGCCCGACCCTTTTCCGCCGGCCACAACAGCCACTACGCGTCGACACCTTTTCATCGTATTCAGGACAAGATGTGTGCGACGCACTTTACGACCGGACGGGTGTACTCCTACCGGCACATCCCCACCATTGACACGCCGGCGCTGTTTAACCGAATTCTCAGCGCATTTGCAGCCAAATCTATTGCATTTGTAAATGAAATCATCACAGAGGACACACATGTCACAATAGACTTTGATGGCGCTAATGTCCGATCTTGTGGCGTATTGCAGCTTGTTTTGGATTGGTTTCACCAGCGCCTGAAGTCTCGCTCTGCGATGCTTCTGTTAGATTGCTCCGGCATGTCCGTGGTCACAATGCAGCTGAAGCACTCCTGTCATATTCATTTTCCACAAGCTACCACAAGCTTGACGAACCTGCAGAATTTGATGAAGGACCTCAGAGGGTACATTACCAAGCAGCTGGCGATGGACACCCTACTGGGCGAGGTTGTTGGATTCAGTTTGAAAGGCGAAGATGATGGCAAGAACGAAGAAAAAAAGGCTGCCATTGGCAGAGTTGTGCTCTGCACAAGTTATCTGCAGAATACACTCCATCGCATGGGTAGAATTGCGACGAAGCAATTCTCTGGATTTATGGATATTCGTGACATTCTCATCTTGGGGACAACATGCCGCGCGATGAGGCTCGCTGCCCTAGATCACTTGTGTGATGCTGCACGCAGGGCAACTGAACTCGCATGTCTCGCTGGTTTGCCGCCATCGAGTGTCATTGCTGGCGATTGCGACAGGGGAAAAAACGACCACTACGTCCTCATGCAAGTGCAATGGACATCAAGTAGCTTGTCAAGCATTCGAGGACAATTGTTGATGGTACACAAAGAGCGGGTCTCGATTCCAACAGAAAGCACTGACGATGTAGTCAGCGCTGTGGTGCGTGAGGAGGGAAAGATCCTGAAACCAAAGCAGTTCATCCTGGACGTTATACTCCCATTACGTGAAAAAAGCGTCTTTACAGCTGCCTGCTGGGATCGTATCATCGATGCAGATCTGGTGACGAGCAAAAAACTCCGCATGTACTTAAATGACAAGTATGACATGATTTACATGCAAGAGTATCGCCCCCTGTTCCTCGACACCATATTCCACGGTGGCCGTGAAGTGCGCGTACAGCGACCAGACGCCAGCGACATTCAGCAACAAAAAGAAGGCGGAGAAAGCAATGCGTCACATGACAACCCTGCGGAAAATGAATACCTAGCTGAGATTGCACATGCGTCGGTGCTGCGTCTCACGTCGCTGCGGAGCCCTGAGTACCGCGACGTGCACGGGATGCTCCGGAGCGCCTGGTGGGATGGCTGCAACACTGATGAGACGTTCTGTGACTTCACCCGCATCCCCGCCGTGGACGACCGCCTTCCGTCGTTTGATGCCTACCGAACACATGACAACACCCCGACCGACAGTTGGGCCCTCTGGGTCAGCGCTCTCTGTGCGCTGCAGCTGGGCAATGTGTCGCAGAGCCGAGAGAGCGAGACCGCCAAGACGGCGGCTCTGCAGCCTGCGTACTGGACCTTCGACACCAAGCGCGGGCAAGCGAGGCTCTGGATTGCCGGCGAAGTCGTTCTTGTCGTTGGGCCTTGCGCGTCCCTGCTGGAGGCACTGGAGGCGAGGCAGGGCATGGTGGCGATGGCGCGCCTCCTCGCCCCTGGAGTTGCCGTTGAGGGTCTGTCGATACACCCGGGGTGGCTTACGGCGTACTCGACAGACGTGTTCCCACTCTTCCTCACGCTGCGCAAGAAGAGCGTCGATCTTCCCGAGACGCAGATAGACCACGGGGGCCCTGTAAACGACAAGTGCAGCAGCAGCAACACCAACAATAACAACGCAAGTAAGGGGGGGTTGAATGCAAAGCTGGTGGCATTGGGGCGCAGTACCCCGGCGGCATCATCGCGGTCAGTGCAGGGAGGGAGGATGGTGCATGCGCTTCTTCTTGGTGCAGGCGACGACAATCCCGTGGTTGGTGATGACGTCTACGCGGCAGTCCAGGCGGCATTCCGCGGGGTGTACCGCCCATCCCTGTTCATCACCTCCAATAGGGAGGTGTTTTCACTCCTCGCCGCACGCTTCCCGTGTGTTGTGTCGCCCTGCTATTTTAAATCGCTGCCACTGGGGAGATTCTCGAGGCGCGTGAAGCGCCCCTTTTCATTCATCTTTGTTGTTGACGACACGACTGAGCCGTATGACGATCCAGATCTGGTCGCGGCGGTCTGGAGAAGTCTCTCAGAGAGGGCTGGACGGATGTACGCGTCTACCGAAGCCATCCGGCGGTGCCTGCTGCCGTAGTGCCGCCTCCGAGTGGCGAGGGGAGAAGAAGTTGTGGCTGAAGGAGCGGAGTGAGGGGGAGAGCGAGGGGTGGGAAGGAAGTAGTGTGCTGGTGTTGTTGTTGTTGTTGCTGCTCCTGCCACCAGAGATGGCGCCGCCCACCCACTCACTGGTGCATCCTCTTCTTCTGCCTCTCTCCGTAGATCGATCACTATCTCCACAAGAACAATATTTCTCCGAAGAGACGATGGCAACCAAGGCAAGAGGCTATGCAGTTCACTCGGCAACCGAGCCCCTGGTACCCTTCACATTCGAGCGACGTGCCCCAGGTCCGTGCGACGTGAGCATCAAGATAGCATATTGCGGTGTGTGCCACAGCGACATCCATCAGGCACGCAATGAATGGGGCGGCAGTCTCTACCCAATGGTGCCGGGACACGAGATTGTCGGCCACGTGACGTCAGTCGGCGCAGAAGTGAAGGGCTACAAGGTGGGAGATGCCGTTGGCGTGGGTTGCATGGTGGACTCGTGCAAGGCATGCTCCGCGTGCAAGAAGGGCGTCGAGCAGTACTGCCTGGAGGGATTCACACCGACATACAACGGGCACATCCGTGACGGCAAGGAGCTCGCGCAGGGAGGGTACTCCGACCACATTGTGGTGAGGGAAGATTTTGTGCTGCGCATACCGCCCAACCTTGACCTCGCCGCCGCCGCCCCGCTGCTGTGTGCCGGCATCACGACGTATTCTCCGCTGCGGCACTGGGGCGTGAAAGCTGGCACGAAGGTGGGTGTCGTTGGGCTTGGTGGTCTCGGCCACATGGCGGTGAAACTCGCCAAGGCGATGGGTGCGGAGGTCACCGTCTTCACCACAAGCGAAAACAAGCGGAACACCGCCAAGGCACTTGGTGCAGACCACGTTGTCATCTCCAAGGACCCAGAGCAGATGAAGGCGCTGCAGGGCACCCTCAACTTCATCATTGACACGGTTGGCTGCCCGCACGACCTCTCGCCCTACATCCTCGCTCTCGCAACGGACGGCGTACACGCGCTGGTCGGCGTACCGTCGGAGCCCAATCCGCCAGTGCCACCCCTTCTTCTGATAATGGGCCGCAAGTCGATTGCAGGCTCAGTCATCGGTGGCATCCAAGAGACGCAAGAGGTTCTGGACTTCTGTGGCAAGCACAACATTGTGTCCGAGATTGAGATGATCAGCATTGACAATATCAATGCTGCGTACGAGCGTGTGTTAAAAAGCGATGTGAAGTATCGCTTCGTCATTGACATGGCCACGCTGTCACAGTGAACAGACAGGAAAAAAGGTGAGGGAAGTCAGGGTTATATGGGAAGGCGTAAGGTCTCATATTTTTCTGATGTGCTGGGGCACTCTGTTATGTGGTGAAGGGTTTTTTTTTTTTTTTGAACTCTGCACGCATCTTCTACTTTCGCTGGTAGTGTTTTTTTGTTTTTGTTTTTCTTTTTGTTTTGCTGTTTTCATTGTTTTCTGACTGCCTTCCTGGAACCTGACGCTCTCGCGGCGGACGACGGAGTTTCGTGCGGACGGATGCCGCGCGACACTCTCATATTTCCCCTGCTGCATCTGCCCCGTTCCTGTTTTTTTTTTTTTTATTGTAGATCGCGCGCTGCGAGAAATGGTCGAGACTCCGCTACTATTGTATAGAATTTTGTCTGATTTTTTTTTTAGTTTTATTCATGTAGGCAGCGCCTTGCAGAGTTGCTTTGCGAAAACTCCCCCATTCAGTCAGCCTCGTGCGGGATGGTGGTGGGTTGAGAGGTGCTGCCTGCCTGTCTGCCTGTGTGTGTGCGTGTGTGTGTGTGCGTGTGTGTGTGTGTGAGCCTCCTGCCCATTCAGCAGGGAAGAAGACTCACATGGAGAAGACCCGTTTAAGGT
This sequence comes from Trypanosoma scelopori, assembly GCA_030849745.1. NCBI lineage: Eukaryota > Euglenozoa > Kinetoplastea > Trypanosomatida > Trypanosomatidae > Trypanosoma > Trypanosoma scelopori. The sequence goes on from JASANX010000774.1 coordinate 21,320, forward strand.
TGTGCGGGGAGGACTCAAAGACATGAATCTCAACAATTCCTTTTCCTTGACGTATGGTATATTGCCGCAGGCACTGTTGTTCCACATAGTCCTACACTCTCATTTGTTTCTTCTGCCATGAAGGGAAGGTGGGGTTGGACTATTTCTCGTCCCCTCTGCGTGGTACGGCTGCGTGCGGCTTTGCTCCCTTGGGTTTTGATTTTTGTCCCTGTTTTTTTTTTTTTTTTCTTGGTGGTTGTTTCTACGGATTTAAGCTCTGCAACCTCTTGTTTTTCTTAACTTACTCCACAAGCACAGAGATATGGTTGTGTCCGCGCCTCTGTACTTCGTCTTGCTGACGCTGTATGCTGTTGCAGCTGCTGCTGCGCTACCGCAGAAGGCGCTCTTTCTCGGGGAAGAAATCCAAATTTCGGACCCTTTTCTCGACGCATTGTGGCGTGGCGGCCATGGCGCGGCACTGCGCGACTTGAGGGCTGGGCCGTCTGTT
>JASANX010000775.1:0-21822 GCA_030849745.1 Trypanosoma scelopori
TGTGTGTGTGTGTGTGTGTGTACATTGAGCTGATAAGGAGTGGGATCGCGTGAGTAGTGGGGGCAGACGATCAAATGACCCGCTGTTGTCTCTGCGATGCGTGCGGCCACGCGGCTGCTCGAGTCTTCTCCCCGTGTGCATTTTGCGTTTTCTTCAACTCACTTGATTGCCTCCCGCCTGTTTTGTTTTTGCCGCCTAGATTGCCTGCTCTGCAGTTCCCGCTTCGCACCCGCACTCTCACTCTGTGTGTATGCCGCTTGACGGCACCACGACTTCTCTTTCCGTTCGTTGTTCTCCTCGTCTCCGCAACGCGCAGTCCGTTTAGTGAGCATCGCGCGAAGACATCCAATACGTGGAAGGCAGCGAGAGGAACGACGAACGCCGTGCACACACGCTGCTCGTGTCCGCCAGCGGTGGGCAGGGAAATCCGGTCAGGATCAAGGAAGAAGGGAACCGAGGAGGAGGGGAGTGGCGTGAAGTAGCAGCACGATACCGCCATGTCTTTCCGGCTCAGCCAGTCGCGGCACGCCAGATTCGGCGCGCTACAGTCCCAAGAGGCGAATAATCCGCTGGGCGTGGTGGGTCGACAGCACGCGTCGCGATCCACGGAGCCGATCACGGAGAGCGACGTGCAGGGGCCTCTGCTGCAGAGTGGGGATCGGGAAATGTGCGTCCGAAATCCGGAGCAGCAGAAGCTGCCGCCAATGGCGGTGCGGCTCTTCACCCAGTTTGAGGATGGCTCCACGCGCGAGTGGGATCGCATGGCAGAGATGCGGCAGCTGGTACGGGCGCTCTGTGACGTGGGGAGTCCATTAAATGGCGGCCCCTGCAGCTCGCTTCGCATCCCCGCACACGACGTCGCCGCCAATGTCGGATCTCTCCAGTGCGCCGAACTCATGGACGCTGCAGCGTGCCCACCCGTGTCCTTCTTCTGGATTGACATCACGGGCACGCCAACGTCGCACGACCTGGAGGTGCTCTTTGAGCTTCTCAAGGTGAATGCCCGCACGCGACACGACTGGCGGAGTGCGGCTGCAGCCCTTCTACCGAGGGAGGTGTGGAGCTCCTCCTCGAGCGCCGACGGGGCAGGCTACATGGAGGACCCCGACCTCTCTCTCTCGTCGGAGGAGCCGGGGAGTGGATTGAGGGTGCTGGACGAGCTGCGCGCCTTCGTGGGGGAGAGGTACATGCAGCTCCAGCTTTCCGCCATCCCCGCCACGTGCACGGTGACTGCCGCCACAGTGGTTGGCGCGGTGGTGCAGCCGTCGCCCATGCCGCCCGGTGAGGGTGGAAGGGCACACCAGCCCGACCGCCTTCATGCAAACCTCTTTGACGTTGACAACGAGGAGGACTTGGGCTGCGTGCGGCTGCTTTGCTTCCCCGACGGCATCGTCACGTGGCGCCCAATGCCGCAGCTGGAGGGGTGGGCGTACATCGCACGGGACGTCAGGCGTCGCCTCGACAGCCCATCCTCCACCCAGCGGATGATCACCACGTCCCTGCTGCTCCACACCATTCTGGGCGAGCTGTGCGAAGCCTTCTTGCCTGACCCGACAGCCGTGCTGAACGAGGTGGATGCCATCGACGCCATGCTACCGCTTGTGCGCCAGCAGGAGTCCGACCAGGCGGATGTGCTGCGGCGTGTGCTTGTGCTGCGGCGAGGCCTCTCTGTGCACCGCCGACTTCTGCTGGGCAGAATCAACCTCTTGGAGCAGCTCGACCGCCACGTGATGCGTGCCATGTTGAGTTTCGTTACACCTGAGTCGAACAACGACGGCGCTGCTCTCAAACGTTCAGGCACATGGCTGCCCGCTGCACACGATGCGAATGAACGCTTCGCCCTCTCGGGGAATTCGGGCTCTCAAGCCGCGGCGCTCTCCCATGGCTGCAACTGCAGCTCGATTGCCCAGCGCATTATGCACCTTCTTCAGCAGCTCGACGGTGCCCGGAGGGTCCTTGGGAATGCCACAATCATCTACACCTCTGGGGTGGCGGTGCGCAACAACAGCAACAGTAATGAGTCCGACTACCGCATGGTTGTGCTGCAGTACGTGCTGATGATTGTTCTCCCAATGACCATCCTGGCCTCGCAGTGGGGAATGAACTGCTTCGTGCCATGGCAAGATGAGGAATCCACCGTGCCCTTCTGGAGCCTTGCGGGCGCGATGGGTGCGTACTCGGCCCTGTTTCTTTCGTATCCGGTGTACTGCTGGGCCACTGGCAGGCCGGACAAGCTCGTTTTCTGAGGAGCAGCTCTCAGCCGCGCTGCAGTGAGAGGCACGTGTGGACGCGGGAGGTGTGGGACGGCGATGGGGGCCCAGCAGGCGCGGAGGGAGGGAGAAGGTTTGCGTGTGTGTAGGGATTAGGGACTGGGCAGCTGTCGATAGATATCGGGCGACAGGGAGAATAAAGGGCGATTTAATGGTCTCGCCAACTAAGACGTTCTGACGCGCGATGTGTGTGGGAAATGCGTAAACAAACGAGTGAGCAGGCAAAGAAGGTGCGTGTGGGTGGCCGTCCGTCCGTCCGTCCTTCACCGTCCCCGCCCCTGTTGTGGTTAGCGCTTGCGTGTCGTTTTGCTCAGTGTCTTGGCTGGCAACGCATGGCTGTGCAACGGGAGGTGGACGTTGAAGCGGACGGACACCGAAACACACACACGCACAAAAGTGGAATCGCTTGTGAAGAAATAAATAAAAGACTTTGACGTGGTGGGGATGCGGTGCGTGAAAACGTCGCCACGGGGCAACACCGTCTGATGGCGGCGCTGCTCGCACACACTGCCATCGGATGGACGCATCTCTCTCCACTTTCCCCTCTGGGCTCCGCCGCCAACAATATGCATAACGTACATATATTTATATATTTATATATTTATATATTTTTTAATCAGACGATGATGGCGGCGGCGGCGGCCAATCGACTGTCCCTTTGCAGTCGAAACCGAGACACTTTCGTTGCCGGGGAGCCGCGTCCCGGCGCACTCCCACCTGCGCTCGTGCACACGGTTGCAGGCGCATGCCACCGCCGCACCCGCCCCATCGCGTGTCTTCTTCTTCTCCCTTTTGTCTTTCTTCCATCCATCGACTACAAGAGGCCTCAGCGAGCGCGGCATATTCGACGATGGAACCGAACTGCATGAGCCACACACAGTGGCTCGAGAGGCTCATGGCTTTTGACCAAACGAGGCGTCAGTCGAACCTCGACCTCATCCACTGCTGCAGAGACTACCTGGAGGAGCTTGGCGTGAAATGCACGCTGGCGTACAATGCGGAGAAGACGAAGGCGAGCCTGTGGGCGACGCTGCCTGGCAATGGCGGTGTGACGGATGGCGGCATCATCCTCTCGGGCCATGCGGACGTTGTGTCGGTGGACGGAGAGCAGCTGGACAGCGACCCGCTCACACCGACGGAGCGAGACGGAACGCTCTCCGGCGGAGGTGCCGCGTGTGACATGAAAGGCTTCATCGCGGTGTGCATGTCGCTCACGCCGGAGCTCCTCAGGATGAAGCGCGCGAAGCCCATTCACCTTGCATGGGCTTGCAACGAGGTGGTGGGCTCTCTCGGCGCCAAGGTGTTGGCGGAGTACCTCCGCGATCACGACAGCATGGCAGAAGGCTGCATCGTCGGCGAGCCGACGCGGATGGCGATGGCGATGGGCCAGAGGGACGTCTCCATCTGGCGCATCCGCGTGCGTGGCAAGGCGGTGCACACGATGACTGCACCGGAAGACGATGATTACATCGCCATCGACTACGCGGCAAGGTTGATTATGAGAATCCGTGAGGTGGCGGAGGAGCTCCGCGCGCGTGGCACGCGTGACGATTCTTCTCTTGTGCCGTTCACAACCATTTCAACAAATCCCGTCGAGGGCCGCGACGCCACGAATACTCTCTCTGCGGGTTGCGAGTTCGCATTTGAGTTCCCCACCTTGCCCCTCAGTGAGATGCTCGTGCTTCGGTTCCGCGTGCAGGCGTGTGTGGAGGATGAACTGCTGCCGGAACTGCTGAGAGAACGTCCCGATGGGCAGATTGAGGTGGATTTTGGGGATTCACTGCCCGCTTGGGCCCCTTGCATGCAGCCGCTGCGGCGCGATGCCGGTGGTGTGGCATGTGCTGTGGACGGGGATGTTGTCACGCGATGTGGGGGCGGGGAGATGAGGGTGGAGACCATGTCGCGACTCCGGCTGCATCTTCTGCGCGAGATATTCGCTACCGCAGGCGAAGGCCGGGCGCACCTCTAGTGACCACCATTTTGTTTTTTATGCTTGTTTGTTTGTTTGGGGGGTTCTTGCTGTTCGGTTCCTCTGTGGCAGCATGCGGGGGGTGCAAGCGTGTGCTGTAGACGCACGGAGTTCTCCTCCCCCGCCGCAGCTGCTTTTCACTTCTCCCCGAGTGTTATATACGCATACTTCTATAAAAATGTACGCCTGGTCGATGGTGGCCGTGGCTCTCCCGCGGCGCTGCAGAGCCGCCGTGCTCTGCGCCGTGGATGTGGGTGGACGTTGCCGCCATTCTTCTTCCCTCCCCACTCCCGTTCTTTGTTTTTTGAGCCTTATGACCCCCCAATCCCGTGCAGCAGTTTACTTCCGTTTTCGCCTCCTTACCTTTCCGTGTTTGTGTCTGTGTGTGCGCATCTTGCAACCCTCTGCCTTTTCGTTCCCCGTTTTCCTCCACCTGAGGTGTCAGAGTATTGCATCTCTGGGGCGGCGTGGGTGCTTCTGTTGGGAGCGCACCGCAAGGAGGCCTTCGCCGTGTGTTGGCACAATAAGGCGCGTTTGATTCCTCCGGGGCAGAAAACGGCGCTTCTTTTTTCCCGCCGCGGTGTTCGCTGCTGAGCTTCGCATTACTCGCCTGCAGGACGACGGCAACGCATGCAACCGAGTGGCTCTGCCCATGACGGGTCTGAGATCAGTGAATCGGCTGGACTTACGCGAGGCAACCTCGCCATCCTCATCTCGCTCTGCGTTCTCGTGGTGACAATTCTTGTTCTGTGTGCGTGGTTCAACGTCAGCTGGCCCGATCGCCTCAGGTGGGGTGCTATCGCCCGAGGCCACTTGTCGAGCGAGCCGACCGCTGGCGCTGGCAACGCGGCGCATTGGCAGCGGCAACGAGCGCGCGATCGGCCTGAGGTGCTCCAGGGCTTCGCACTAGAAAATCGCGTGCACCCTCGACGGCAGCAACGGTCGCGCACGTTTCACCTCCCGGGTGGCCAGGGCGTCTTGTGCGTTGACGATATTGGCGTAATCCCCGAGGCCGACCCGCCACCACTCAGTGAAGAAGCGCTGCAGCAACAGCGAGAGGCGGCCGAGCGCGTCTCGTCACCGGTGGCTTACGGGCGAGGTGTGTACCTGCCGAGGCTCACATCTGCCCCCTCGAGCGGCAGCTTTTTCCACCACACAGCGGCACGTGGCTGCAGCCCAACCGTCGTGCCAGTGAGATCAATGGTGCTCCATACAAAGGCTGGGGGCGACAATCTGCCTGCCGTTGACGATGGCGACAAGCTGGGCCCACGGGACCCTTACGATGCCGCCTTGCATGACGCCGACCATAAGGATGGCAGAATGGGTGTTTAGCAACCGATGCACCCTAATGCCGCTGCATCGCGGGGTTGGCGTAGACAAGAGTGGACGAATACAAGTGGGCAATGCACTGGAGCATTTGGACATTATATACATGTTTGCATGTATCCGTGGATTCCTGTGTGCATGTCGGTTTGTTTACGTTTCTGCCTCCCTCACCGCGCTCGTTCTCGTTTATCCGCTTTCGCCCACCACCCCAAAGTTTTTCGGCGGTCTGCAGCTCAAATCAGGAAGCGGGGGGATGAGGAGCGCGTCGCTTGCGTCTCTCGCTCACATCCCCTCCGCCGAGTGCAGCTTTGGGCAGGTGTGCGACCGTGCGGAATGGAGGGAGCGGAAGGCCGCCTGCTGCTGCTGCTGCTGCTGGTTGGGCCCTCTTCTTCCCTGCTCCTGTTTGTTTTGATCCGTTTTCTCTTTCTTTCTGTCAGCATGTCGCGAGGCTGAGCCCCGCACACGATTTGCGGCTCTGCGTGCATCGGCACATTCAACGCTTTGTTTCGCTATCAGTGTCCGCACGCCGCTTCCCTGACATGTATTCTTCGCCAAACGTATTTCTTCTCCCTCTGGTTGACTATTGTGCCGTCTGTTGTTGTTCGGGCGTTTTGTGCAGCGACTTTTTCCCTCTTCACGTGCGCCTCTCTCCCTCTGCCTGTGTGTCTGCCTGCTCCCCTGTTGGGCGTGGGATGCCCGCCTCGATTCGTCTCTCCCCTGCCATGCTTTTCTCTCCCGCCTGCACCAGCACCGAGTTACGCGCCCACGTGGTGGGGAGGAGCGGAGGAATAGTGTGATGGCGGGCACGCACGTGCATTGAGTGCAGAAGCACCGAGTTACGCGAGTGCCATTGCCGTCATCCGCGTTCGGGGAGGTGGTACCTGTTCGCGGGCCTGGAGGATGAGGAGGAGGAGGAGTGCAGAAGCGGGGTGACGCCGTCGATGAATCGTGTCAGCGGGCTTTCACGCATGAGACGCCCCGCCACGGCCGCCGCCAACACACGCACGTAGAGGTGGACAGTCGCGATATCCCGCTGGCGCCGGAATGCTGGTGTCGTTCCGGTGGCTGCAGCGGGCAGCCTGCGTTGCCGCGCCATGCTGCACGTCCCTCTTCGTTTGCAGCTGCGCCTGCCGTTCCTGTCCGGCAAGAGCTGTTCTCCCGCCCATGGCGGCCCCACGTTTGAGCTATCACTTCATCGCATGGCCTCTTCATCTTCTTCGCTACTGCCCATTTGTTGCTCGGGGAGGCGGTGCGCCGCCCGATGTCTGTTTGTTTGTCCTTCCCCCTGGCTCCCTTTGCCGGTGTGTGCGTGTGCGCTGGACTCACCCGCTTTTGTTCTGCGGACGCTCGCGTCAACCGGCGCTTGCTCTCTCCATCCCCTCCTCTCCTCTCCCCTCTTCTCTCCCTCTCCCTTTGCATCACGTGCACGCCATTGCGCCGGGTAGAGTTGTGCGCATCGGGGAAGAGAAGGTTGCTGTCGCCCATCGCCCCTCGTCTCGACCCCTCATCTGACGCTGCCGTTATTGCAATGGTGAGCGTGGGGCTCGTGTTGGGCGTGGTGTTCGGCGCCTTTGCAGTGGTGGTAGCCGGCAGCGTCTATATCTTCTACCGCTGCGGGTGGTGGGCGAACCCGTTCGGTCCCGATGACGTGGAGATGCGTGGCGTGCCGCTCGAGTCACGGGTGCCGCACATCACGGAAGAGCAACGGAGCATGCGGCTGCGGCAGCTGCGGCGAGCACAGCGGCGACGGCAGCGCCGTGCTGAAACGCGGGAGGCCAATGGTGGCAACGACGCCGGCGGTGGCTCCATCTCTCCGGCGACCAGCTCCCGCACGCGTGGCAGCAACTCGCGCTGGTTTCGCCGTCGCCAGAGTTTGGGCAGCGAGACGTGCACGACGGTGGCAAGCTCCGGTGTGGTGTATGGGCATGGGAGATATCTCTCGCCCTCCAGCGCGACGGAGCCGTCGCCGCGCAGCCAGCGGTGGGAGGAAGGCAAGACTGGCGGCGAGCACCAGCGTGCATGCCACACCCGGCAGCAGCAACGAAATGCACGTCGTCGCATGCACGGAGGGCACAATACGGACGGCGACGGTGACAACGCGGCCTTTGGTGGTTGGGCTGACTCTGTGGGTAGTAGCAGTAGCACCAGCAGCAGCGGTACTGATAGAAGCAGCAGGGGGACGTCCAGTGGGAGCGATGGCCGGCCGAACATCGAGGTAGTCTCCACGCCGCCAAAGCGTGAGCGGCAGTTCGCCACGCGGATATCTGCGATTGAGCATAATGCGGCCCTGAGCGGTTTCTTCACCACACCGGCGGCGGAGTGGAGCCGCGAGCCCTACGGATGCGACTGCCCGCCCCATGCTGCGCGTGCCACTCCAGGGTGAGGTACGAAGAATGTGCCGCCGCTCGCACGTTGCCACCCGTTGCCTCTGCTTCGGTTGTTGCTTTCCCTCTGTCTGCCAATCTGTGTGTTTGTGTGTGCATTCCCCCCTCGTGCCTTGTGTCTTTTTGTTGATGTTTTTGGGGTCACTACCGTGGACTGTGTGGCTGACCACCTAATGAGTGCATCGGGGGTGAGGAGGAGTCGGGTGAAGTACAACACGCGACCTGCCCATCTCTTTGTTGCTGCAGCCGGCAGCAACGTGACGGTCTGTGTACGACCGGTGAGACTGGGTGAGAGAGTGAGCGAGCGGCTGCACGCTGCGCAGAGGGGTGGAGGGGAATTGGCCTCAATGTCTTTACGTCCTCATCGCACTGCTCTTCTCCCTTCTTCCCTACCCTTCTCTCTTCTTGGTAGTGGCGTCTCACCACTACCACTCGTCTGCCTGCGTACCGCGTATCGCGTATCGCCGCTGCCTCCACCAGAGTACGGCGTTTTTCTCTGTGTGTGCATGTGCAGAATGGCGTACGATGCGGTGGCGCTCGAGAAATACCATGAGCTCGTGCAGCGTGCGCAGCCGTTCCGCAGCGTCACGTGTCCGTACTGCAACGGCGGCCGAGATGCGACCGTCAAGCACGTTGACCCGAAGCGAAAGCCACGCTCTGCGTGGGAATTCTGGGACAAGATTGTCTGCGCCGCGCCGCCCCACGAAATGCAGCTGAAGCAGAGGCGGCCAATGTGTGTGGTTGGGCCGATGGTTGACCAGAGCGAACTTCCATTCCGCCTGCTGTGCCGCCGCTATGGGGCAGGGTTGGCCTACACGCCCATGCTGCACGCGAAAAGTTTTGCGCAGAGTGCCAGCTACCGCCAGCGGTACTTTTCGACGACCCCTGGTGCGGATGGAACAACCGCGGGAGGGCTGGCAGCTGGGGACGTGGATCATCCGCTCTTTGTGCAATTCTGTGGGAATGATCCGGAGACAATCCTCGCCGCTGCACGCCACGTGGAGGAGTTCTGCGAGGCGGTAGATCTGAACCTCGGCTGCCCACAGGGCATCGCCCGCCGCGGACACTACGGCTCATTTCTCATGGAGGACTGGGATCTGGTGCATTGCATTCTGCACTGCCTGGCGGTGGAGTTGCGCGTGCCCGTGACGGCAAAGATGCGCGTGTTCGACGACGATGCGCTGACACTGAAGTATGCCGAGATGCTGCGCGACGCCGGCATTGCGGTGCTGTGCGTGCATGGCCGCACGCGGTGCATGAAAGGGCAGCAGACAGGCCTTGCGGACCTCAGCATAATACGACGCGTGCGGGAGCACCTCGGTGGATCCATCCCCGTCATCGCGAACGGCAACGTCCTGACGTTCGACGACGTGCGGCGCAACCTGGCGGCAACTGCGTGTGAGGGCTACATGTGCGCAGAGCCACTCCTGTGGGACCCGCGACTCTTTGCGGCACCGAGTCGACCAGTGCGCAGCGGCCGACATTTTGCCGCATGTCGTGAGACACGCCTTGATGCCATTGCACTGGCGGAGGAGTACATTGAGCTCGTGCGGCGCTTCCCTGTTGACTTGGGGTTTGTGAAGGCGCACCTTTTCAAGATGCTGTTCCACAGCTACGAGCTCCACGCTCCGCTGCAAGACTGTCTGGCCAACTTTGGCATCCGCGGCAATGGCAGCAGCACGCTGCGGGAAGGCGCAGAGGAGGGGTGCGGTGGGGGCGCGCCTGTCACCTTCATATGTGCGCTGGATGAGCTGCGCGACCACTTGCTGCGGCTGCGCCTAGTGGAGCTCTCATGCGGGGTGAACGGGCTGCAGCCGAAGCGGCTGCATGAACGCAAGGTGAGGGAGACGGCGGGGGAGGCGTCACGCGATGTGTTTGCCGACGATGAAACACTCGGCATCGACTTTAGTTACGACGGTTAGGCGTGGGTGTTGGTGTTGGTGCCGGCTTTCGCCGCGTGCAATGCGCACGCGCGCATGAATGTTTCTCTCTGCTTCTCTCTGTCTGTCTGTCTGTCTGTGACGCCTTCCGCCTAACTCTCACCCGCTTTTCTCCTCCTTTTGCCTTCCTCTTCGCCCATCCACCCCACATGCAGCTCTTGCATCAACTGCCGTCTTTGTAGGGTCCCGCGCCTTTGCTCTTTTGTGTCTGCAGGCTGAGCGGGTTCGTTTAGTTTGCGTTTCTTGTGGAAGCAGCGGTGTGGAGCGAAGCCGCGGTGCGGCTGAGAAGAGTAGTACGCAGTAGAATCGTGAGGGAGGGAGGTGGTTTGTAGAAGCGAGAGTATTCACCCGCCTGCGTTTGGCCTGCGCAGCACTTTGACATCACCGGAGGAGCGTGGGAGGGGGCGACGCAGAAATGCAGATGCCGCAGTGCCGGTCCACGTCTTTCCTCTTGCCTTTCGTCGCCCTCGTGGTGTTTTTGTTGCTGTCGCTCGCGTCGCACGTCGGTGAGGCGCAGATGCCATCACAGCTGTCGACGGACGGAAGCGACTCGTGGACGCCGTGGAGCTCAATGGCCCGCCAAGTGTTCGTCTCCAGCGAAGGTAGCGCTGCCGGCAACAGCAGCGCCGACGTCAAGAGCGAGGGCGGCAACTGGACGCTGCGGAAAGGAGTGTGGGGCGGGCTGGCGACGCCTCAGGAGTTTACAACGCACGTGGAGGAACACTTCCACGTTGTGCCTTCAAACGGTGAGATGATTGCACTCACGTTGTCTGGAAACTCTCGGCACCTTCTGGAGTTTGATGGCCGGGCAGGCAACATCATCAACATCATTGCGCAGCTGATGGAAAACCGCTACGACCCAACGGTCTCGCCGGCCAACTGCTACGGCCTCTCCATCAGCGTGGATGTGCGCAAGAGGAACATGGGCTTTGCCTCGCCGAATTCGGATAACGAGAACAGCACGTGGTACGTTCCAGAAAGTACTGCAGCGCCGAGCGCGTGGTCGCTGTTTTGGAATGCCATGGCCTCCATCCTCGACAACAGCGCCCTCTGTGAGCTGCTGCCAACGGTGATGCTGCGCGTCAAGCCCGTGTCCGAGCCAACCTCGTACTACCTTGTCATTGTTTCGCGGCATGTGGGCGCGATGGGCCTCAGGAACTACACATGCGATATGCGCGTGTTTATTGATGAAAGACCCGCAGAGGAGGAGAGGCGGCTGCAGAACATCTTTGCGCTGGCCATTCCTCTGCTTTTTCTGCTGATAACGGCGCCGTGCACGCTGTGGCGCATCGACCTGGTCCCCGGGTATCTCGCAGACATTGACATTATTTGGTGGCTGTGGTATCCGTCGTACGCCCTGCGCAACGCCGTGATCAGCGCGGCTGTCAACGGCTGCTCTTTTCTCTGGGGCCTTTACACCGAGAGGCGTGCGCGGCAGCGGCAGCGGCGGTTGGAGGAACGACACACTCGTCTCATGGAGGAGATGCGGGGCCCACAATCGCTGCCTCAGCCCCTTCAGAAACAGCAGCAGGAGGTGCGTGTCGGGCCCACATTGGCAACGTGTAGGGAAGATAGAGCCGGTGGAGACATGGGCACGCACGGTGAGGACAGAAGGTGCAAGACCACAGCCGTTCGTGTGCAGCCTTCACCGCGCGCAATGGCACGCGAGGGAGAGTTGGTGACTGATTTTGTCGCCGAGCGGAGGTGCGCTGTGGAGGAGAAACAACAGCTGTTGAGCACACACGGTATTGACGAGAACGAGGCCTACACCGGCGCGGGTTCGTCGCTGGAGTGCAATCACCCCGCAGTGTCGGCGTTTCATGCACGGCACCACGCGGAGGAAGGGGAGGAGGCGAGGAGCGGAACTGCTCCCTCGGGCCTACGCGAGGTGGCGGAGACGGCGGCACCCTGCGTGGTACATGTGCGCCCACCCGCCGCAGTGCGGATGGATGAGATGGACGAGGCGCTTGCGGCCCATGGCCACTGTGACACGAGCACCAGCGGCCACGGGAAGGGGGCGTCTGGCCAGGCCCGCGTGTTTCTGTACAAGGCAGGAGCCGGTGGGGACGACGACGACGACGAGGAGGGACGTATTTGCCGAATCTGTCGTGATGGCGAGGAGGACGAGAAGCTTGTCTCCGCGTGCGAGTGCACCGGCTCTGTGCGTTGGGTGCACCGCACCTGCCTGGACCGCTGGCGGATGGAGAGCGCGAAGCGGAATGTGCGGAATGTGAACCGGTGTGAGATCTGCAGGGAGCCGTTCCGCATCTCCATCCGGCGGCGCACGCTGCTGTGGCAGAGCTCGCAGCACGCTGTGAAGGGCTTCCTGCTGCTTGTGTGTGCGACTGTGGTGTGCTGCGGCGTTACTGTGGCCACCCATGGCACGCTTGGAGAGATGTCTTGCCGAGTGTCGTGGCGCAGCGTCTCGTACCGCACAATGTTCAACCTGGACGGGCTGGTCCTCAGCATGTTTATGTACTTCATGCTTACGTTTCTCGCGGCATTTGCCTTTGCCTCAGTGTACAGTCGCTGGCACGTGCGGGAGGACACGGTGGCGCACGTGCACGAATTTCAGGCGCTGCCGGTGTTCTGGACGCGCCGAAGAACCCTGCACGTTGCCGCAGTGTACGCCATTGGTGCGCTGCAGGCCCTTTGCCTTGGATACCTGGTGAAGCTGGCCATTTACCGCACCAGCAACATTGTGTGGAACTGGGAGGCCTCCCCGTCCATCGGCGGGGTGATGTTCATGGGATTCGTCTCGCTCGGCGCGAGCGCAGTCCGGGTGGTGCGCGAGTTCATCCAAAACCGTCTGGCGGGAAGGGCGCACGATGTTGTCGTGGAAACTCACCGGAATGAGCCGCCGCAGCAGTTGGCATCGCCACTGACAGATGCCCACGGCCAGCCGCATAGCGCCGAGGAGCCGCAGGTGGATCCGCATGCCGACGTTGCGCCGCCGCGGCTGCGGTCCATTCGTGCCATGGAGTTCTCCCCGCAGCGCCCCGTTGGCCGGCAGCCGTAACGAGCGTCGGACGTGCGGCGCGCTCCCCTTTATTTCCGCCACGCCGCCCGCCCATTCGCCCAACTTCACCGCCAGCAAAACGATAGTAAACACATTGAACGAAAAGAAAAGGGGGGGNTGTTATTTGTGTGCATGTATTTATTTATTTTTTGTTTTTTGATGTGGCCGCCCCTCCCCCTTTTTCCCTTCATCCCTCCATGTGTGCGTGTGGACGTGTCACATTTGATTCCACAGCGCACACGTGCGCTCTGACGTCCCGCCGCCCTCTCTCGCTCTCATTTTAGTCTCCGGCTTTGGGGCGGCGTTGATGCTCGGCGCCGTGCGGCTCTTTTCTTCTGCCGTGCGTGTGCCGTCGAACTCGTCCGTCTTCCTCCCCACACGCAGCGGAGTGGTGGAGGCGCTGCAAGGACGGCGTGGGCAGCAACATGCTCTTCGCAGAATGCAGTCGCTTCTCTCTTTTTTTCTTTTCATATGTGTCGTTGTGATCATTGCCTCCCTTTTTTTTATATATTTTCGGTTCTGCTTTCCGTCGGGTGCCTGCCCGGTGGGGAAAAGTCAGGCGTCTATTGCACCGCCGTTATTTGCGTCACACGAACAGAAATGCGTGACCAAATGTGTGTATGTGTGTTTGTTTGTTTGTCGGTTGCGTGTTCGTGTGGGGCACCCGACTTTGAAAGACGATGTAGTCCAACGGGCACCAGTGGTGTGACGCAACGCAGCTGCTCTTGCCTCTCGCCACGTGTTTTCCTGCCGGATGCGCATCGCCCGCCACCCGCCCATTCCCACTTGCTTCCGCTCTTCCATGCGCCTCTTTGTCCGCCTGTTTGCGTCTGCCCGCTGCCGCCGCCTCCTCCTCCTCTTTGTTCTGCACGCTGCTTCTTGGAATGTCTCTCTTTTCCTCTCCTTCGCTCTGCGAATTGCGTCCGTGACTCCCGCCTGGGCGGAGGCACTTTGTTTCGCCGCTCGCTGCATCTGCACCGCACATCCAACCGCCTGGGCGGAGGAACGCGACCGGCACGCACACACACCGGCAGCGAGAGCAGGGGCGACTGCAGTGCGGGAACCGCAAATGCATCAGCGGCGTCAGAGGCCGCGGCGCGGGTCGGACTTCGTTCTCGAGGGCATCCCCATTTTGCCGTCACCAACCATGTCAAGCGACGGCGACGACGATGTGGTGGCGAAGAATCGCCAGCAGCACGCCGCCGCAACCACCGCTCCAGCGCAGCACGCGCCAAATGCACCGATCAAATATTGGCAAGCGCAGCAGTCGCTGGAGCAGCAGCGACGACAGCAGCACATGTTGGTGCAGCAGCAGCGTCACCGACAGCAGCAAGAGGAGAGACAACGACAGCAGGACATGCGATGGCGACTGCTGCAGCAACAAGAATATCAACAACAACAACAACAGCGAGAACAGCGGCCGAGGCCAGCACTGCTGCGAGGCGCACGTCGTGTGCAAAACGGAGCGGTGCGACCGAAGGAACGCACACGCCTCTCCGCTGATAATGACGAAGGCAGCGATGAGGAGGAGCTCCTTCCCGACCCCTTGGCCACCGGCAGTAACGGCGCCGGCTACAGCAGCGGCAACGATGAGAGCGAGTGTGAGCGTGCGCTGGCCAGTCGCTTCTCTGTCTTCTTGCCGCATTTCGACATGGGTTCACGCGTGGCTCCACGCAGTGTGATGACGGTTCCGAGTGCATTTATGTATCCGGAAAGCTCCAGACCTGCTGACGACGATCAGCACTCTCTGAGCTCGAGTGAGGAGGAGCGCACGCTGCAGAGCCAATTCGCTATGCGTCTTCGGAGTCGCTCTCGGGTATCGTACATGGCTGCGCCGAGTGTGGTGAGCCATGGTAGCTTCTTCAAGGGCGGGTTGCATGGGGCGCCGAGCCTTGGAGCAGCCAGTCGATGCAGCAGCGCCATGATGCGAGATGCGAGTGCGTTGGTGGCTCCTTCTGTTTTGAGTATCTCGACCCGCTACACGCGCGACACGAGAGACACGGAGGACGCAAGGGGCGGATTTGTGGGGATCGTGGCGGCGCGGCAGCGCCAGTCGCAGGTGGCGGAGAGAGCGGTGCCGAGGCTGGACTCGCTCTCCACGTTCCCGGCACCAAGGGTGACAACCAAACCCACGCTGGTACTCACAAATGCCTGCAGTGGATTTGGAAACTTTGGATCCGGCGATTACTCCTTTATGATGCCCTTCGCCCGGTGGCAACAGGGAGAGTTGATGCCCGCCTGTGCGTCGCGCCCGCACTCTGTGCGCTGCGATGAATATCTCCCGTATATCCCCGCGGTCCCCATCGCAAGCAGCACCCGGCCGGCGCCCACCACGCACCAGCAGCCGCTCTTTCCCTCCACGCGGGGGGTCTTTTTGGAGGTGTCGCAAGCGAGTTCGCCCCTGGAATACTTCGATAAATTCTGGGAGAACGACACGTCCGCGGAGAGTCTGTACTTCGCTGATAGAGGCCGGCGGCGGCAGGAGGTGCAGCAGGCGCAGCAGGCGCAGGAGCAGCAACAACAGGCGCGCACGAGGCAGGAGAAGCAGAAGGAGCAAAAGCGTCCGAAGCGCCAGAAGCCTCTGGGGCAAAAGCAAGCGAAACACCAGGAGCAGGAGGAGCAGGAGGGAACCTCCACCCCACCAATTCTCGCTGTGCAGAAGATGTATGCCCCGATCGACGCTAGGAAGTTCCCAAAGCTCGGTGTGTTGCGCAGGCTGCTTCGCCTGTTCCGTAGGAAGAAGCAACGGGTGGTGAGGGAGCAGGAGTAGGCGCAGACGCGTGTGTGTACATACGTCGGGTAGCCAGTCTGGTGATGAGGCGACAACTTCCCTTCAAGCCAACTCTCCTCCTTCGCTGACGCTGCTCTCCCATTCGGTACTGTCGGGCGGCTGAGTCGTTGCCGCTGCTGTTGCCGTCGCTTGGTTGCTCGCACGTGCGGTCGTGCGCATTGTTCCGGCGGCCTCGTGCGCGCGGGGATCGGCTGTCGTCGGCAAGAATATATATATATACGTCTGTGTCTCTGTGTGTGTGTGTGTGTGTGTGTGTGTGTGTGCACAATGGAGCAATATGGCGAGTGGCGCTGCTGTCTGGAGTCATCTCCGCACATGGCCTCACGCACATCTACTTTTTCTTGGGTTTGTTTGCTCCTCCCTGCCACCGTCCGTCGCTGTGCGTGTGTTGTAATGTCAGTTATATTCTCCGTGTTCTGCATGCCGCCACGTGAGTGCATCTGCAGACAGCGAGGCGAGGGAGAGGCGTGAGGCGGGCAGCTGCACGCCACATTGTTCACACTTAGTAGTGCGAAGCGTGGGAGGGGGAGGAGGAGGAGGAGGAGGAGGTCAGACAACAAGTCGTGGCGTTCCTTCTGCTCGCTGATCCGCTCATCCACCCACATTTTTTATCATACCCGCATGCGTGCGCTTATTCGCATCTTTCTGTTATCCTCCTCGGCGACATCACCGTGTCACCGCGCTTTGTCGTGCGTGCTGAAGCTCGCGCCTCGCCATCGTCATCGCTTTTCATCTTGCGTGTGGCACACGTGCGCACGAGGGGCCTGCGCTGCTCCGCCCTGCCGCTGCCTGCAACTGTCCTCTCGCTGCGCGTCTCTCCATCAACCACCTCCTCTTTTTTGCTTCTCTTTTGGGCTTCTGTGTTCAGACACCTCGCGCCCCCTCGTGCGCTGCGTGACGGCATTCGAGGCGGACGCACACACGGCGTCGGGGCGGAGCACCGAGGCGTTTGCAGAGGGCCCGTGGCAATGACGAGGATCGGAGCGGAGGCCGCCGGGAGTGCGCCCGGCCTCGGCCCCCCGGCGGCGCCATATGATCTTAGCGTCCTCGAGATGGACGAAACCTCATGGGACCTCGCTGTCGGCGCTGGCGAACGCGGCGGGAATTGCCGCAGTGGCATCCGCTCCGCCAGCAGCGGCAGCAGCAGCAGAAGCAATAGTTTTTCGCCGGTGAATGCGCACCCGCTGGAGTCGCCGGTGTGCGAGGAACCGGAGCGAGAGTGCGCAGACCGCGGCTGGAGCTTCGTTCCGGCGCAGCCTCGGTGGCGGGAGTCGGGCCCCGCAGCGGGTGTCTCGCGTCTGACGCCCTCTGAGAACTGCAGCCTGCTGGAGCGCTGGGTGGGCAGTCCCGGCAGGAGCAGCATTGACACGCCACACCGTCGCGCCAACAGCATCCACCGCGGCCGCCCCGCACACTCGCGCAACTCCATCACGCTCCACCCGCGCCCGGGGCTGAAGGTGGAGATCCCGGAGGAAAACGAAGAGTACCGCATCGAGATGCTGGCGGCGAAGTTTCAGCGCGGCGACGACGACACTAGCAACCGACGCATGAGTCTCTGGAGGGCCTCTGCCTTCCCCGTTGATACGCAACAACAACGACAACTGAGCAGGCGGAACTGCACGCAGCGCGAATTAGTCACTCTCATTCTCCCCCCGTCTCAGCCGCGCCAATGGCGCGAGCACGCACGGCGCGATGGCACGTGCACTGACGCACTGGCATTGAATGCGGGCGGCGCTCTGCCTGAGGCAGCAGGCGAAGACCGAGAGGTTTATAGGGCGAGCTCCATGCTGCAGATATCGCCATCGTCGGCTGCAGAATGGCCGTCGATGGTCGTCGACACCAAGACCACCCAACAGCACATATGCAAACGAGAAGATGAGGAGGTTGTGCCGCATCTCAGCAGCAGCAGCATCAGCAAAGGCAGAGGCAGAGGGAATCGACGTCGCCAGAGCAGAAGTGGCCGCGCTGCCTGCATAATGAACAAATGGGACACGTGCTGCATCATCTTACGCCGCATCTTTCGTCTATGATTTCCAACGCTGCCGTTCGTGCTGGCTCCGCTGCCTCTCTTGTCTCCTGCACGCGTGCACGCATCCATATGCCCATCTGCACACACGCACAGGCCGCTGCACTTTTCTTCACCTTCGCCCCACTACGAGTGGGCCATCGTAGTACCCCCTTCGCCTCTCACTCCCCTGCCGCACCGCCTCTCTCTTCCGTGCGTCCGACAAATGTCGTGACGTCACTTCATTCACGTGCCTCTGTGCATTTCATCTTTTGTTTTCTTATTTTTTTCTGCTCCTCTCTCGCACCGCTGTGATGGCGACTGGCTTCTTGCCCTCCCTCACCTCCTCACCGTCCCCTCCCCCGCGTTACTCCCTGCAGCGCAACTCACGCCTCCTGCCATCATCTCCCGCACTGCACTCACATTGCGCCCTCCCCCATTCATCCTCCGTTCCAACCAGTTTCTGCGTTAAGCGAAGAGAAGTGCCATGACCTTCTACCCCGACCCATACATGCAAATGCGGGTAATGCAGTATCAAATGCAGCGTGCTGCTCTACATCAGATGAACGCCGAGTTTGAGTTCCGCCAGCAAATGATGCAGGAAGAAATGCATCGGGAAATGAGCCAGCAGCCAATGCACCCTGAAGAAATGCATCGGGAAATGAGCCAGCAGCCAATGCACCCTGAAGAAATGCATCGGGAAATGAGCCAGCAGCCAATGCACCCTGAAGACGTGCATCGGGAAATGAGCCAGTAACTAATGTGCATTCAGGCATGTGGATGGTGTTCTGCCTTTGCGTGCCTTTCAATGTGGGTTTCGATCTGCGCACTGAAGCGGTGCTCTTCTGAGGCACCGCGTTGGACGAGCTGTGTGAGGGTGGGAGACTAGCGTTGCATTGTGCTGCGGAAGCCGTGCCTCTTCTGCCGTGCACTGCATTATATTTGGCAAATGCTCTGTAAGGCAGCTGCATGCGTCATATCCGCCGTATATTTTTTGGACTGGGTGAACATGCGTGTTTCTCTCGGCAGGTATGTTTTTGTTTTCCCGCCCTTCCCCCACTCCTCCCTCATGTGTTTATGCATGCCGTAAGGGTATTACATTGCGTGTGCGTGTGTGATGTGTGTGTGCGTGTGTGATGTGCTTAGAAGGCACCAAGTCGTCTGCATAGTGTTTCCCCTCGCCCCACCGCGTCACGGTGGGCGGCTGTGAGCCGTCTGGTCTCGAACGACTGCATTTCGACCGGTCTGCAAACCCTCTCGCTGGGTGCCAGCCGCTGCTGTCGGCACTGCGGCTCTTTCTGGGTTTTGAGTTGTATTTGGCATCTGCATGTGCCTTGTTCCTGTTTTTTTTTTTTTTTTTTGCTGTTCCCTTTTCCCGCTGTGGCTGCATCGAAGGTTGTGCGGCGGCGTGCCTTTCCCCAGCGCACACACGCATACCTGCAGCGCGATAGGGCATTTTGCTGCCGAGCCGATATATCAAAGGTGGTCCAGGAGGAGCGTGCTGCAGTCCCTCGCCGTCACTGCCGCCGCTGTTGCTGTTTGTGTTGTTGTTTGTGTTTCCCGGATCGCCGATAGAGCGGTCACTGCACCGTCAGCGGGACAAGAAGGCGGGCTTTACTCGCTGCATGTGAAGACACTCATACCGGTACGTGATGGACGAGACCAGCGGCTACGAATACACCACCTCTCCTATGGATGCGCTTGGGCAGTGGAAGATGCAGGAGCTGGGGCGCCCGAGGAAGGAAGGGAGCGGCGTTGAATGCGAATGCCTTCCGCCGGCAGACGACCTTAGGCAGAGCCTTCTTCTCTGGTGGGCCGACAAAGTGGCGTCGGGCAGAAATGCCGGTTCATCTGGACACACTGCGGTGGAGGAAGCGCCAGTGCAGCGTGACGATGACTGTGTCGATGTCGACGAGTCCTCGCAGGCGGTGTCAGACTCCGCCTCCACACTATGGTCGTTCAACGGCATCTACAGCTTGCTGGAAATCGTTGATGTCGTGGAGCCTCTGGAGGCAGCGCACTATTTTGACATGTGGATGGCGAACGGCAACGTGGGATCTGCAGAGATCACTAGTGACTACGGGAGCTTGGCAACGAGCTTGCCGGGCATTACCAGACGACGGCGGCTGCTGCTGACGGATGGGGCTGAGGCAACAACGGAAGGCGGAAAGGGAGGCGAAGTGCCGCCCATAGTGCGTGGCATACTGTCGGCTCCAGGCTCCACGCATAGCATTCAGACCGGCGGCATGCGGCATGTTAGGTTCGCTCCAGACGTGCAAACGCCGCCGAGGGGTCGCACTGAGCGGGGCCATTCGTAGCAGTGGCGGTGCTAGTGGTAGTAGCAATCCTGCATTGCACTGGATAGTGGCGGTTTGGCGCGGCCCCTCCTTATTTGCTTCCTCTGCCGGCCTCCCCGCGTCTGTGGAGGGAAGGCGGTGCAAACCTGCGAACGCAACCCGCAGCAAAAAGACACGTGGATGTCGAAACGGTATCAAGTGAGCCCGAATATTGGTAAACAATGGGCTCCCATACGCCTGCCGCAACAACTGAATGCTCAACACCCCCTCCCCCTCTTTATTGATCGCCCTCCCTCATCTGCAAAACGCGCGTGCATCTGCATTGAATAGGCAAACCACGTGAGCAGCAGTAACGAAGAAAGGAGTCCGGTGCAGTCGCCAGTAACATCCTCTTTGTCTAGCGCCGGGGTGTATACATGTGCACACACTCGAGTTGCTTGTCTTCTGCCGAGACAGGAGCGGGGTTCTGCACTGCGTTCCGCTGCTGTTTAGGCAGTGCCTACCATCTTCATTCCCTCCCCCGCTGAGTTTGACATGCATAAGCGCGATTGGGATGCAAGCGAATGCAGCAATGCCTCACCTCTTTTATGTGCCCCTCTTTGTTTGCTCTTCCTCTTCATTTGTGCATGCAAAGTAGTCCGTGCCGAATCCGCAGTGGAGCACATCAGCACACCGACATTCAAAATGGCGAAGATGCCACTGAACGGGCCTGGGAAGGCTGCTTTGCCGGACGATGAGTTGAGCTCCACCAACAGCATCTCGTATCAGGACTTTGGTACTGCGGTGTCACTGAGGTCGAGTCTTGACAGTTCGCGCAGCTGCTGCCCCTCCACCCGCAAAGAGAGTGCGCTTCACGCGTCTAGGAAGTTGAGCCAATGCAATCTCGGGCAGAACTTCTCTGTGGAAGGATACTTGGACACCATTGTCATGGACTTTGAAGGTACAGAGCGCGGTGGCGATGGGGTGGCAGGGCCCCGAGGCAAGGAGGAGGACGTCGAGCCAGGGAAGGCCAAGGGGGAGAGTGACCATATGGTCAAGCCGGCGGAGGTGGAGGTGCGTGATGGCGGCACCTCTGATATGGCCGCCCACCTCCGCCTGGCGAATGGTGTGCCGGCCACACTAAAGATGCGACCCATCCCACTGGAGAAGAGGTCCCATCGTGACTACATAGCAAAGCCTCGGAGAGGCGCGGGCAAACGGGGTGCGCCCTTCATGACTCCCCCAATGGGAGGGAACCCCTCTCCCGGAATGTTCCCCCCACTGCAGATGCGAATGATGCATCCGCAGCAAATGCAGTGGCTTGATGGGCCTGTTGCCTTCCCCGCGTATCGGTATCGTAATGAGCCCACTCGCAGGTTCTCTCAGATGGACGCGCAACTGCAACAGCGAGGCGACCCCAGGCCCGAGCAGAGGAGGTGGTCAATAAATTTCCCTCCATTGGAGCCGAAGTGGAGGAACAGAAGTGGGTGCAAGCCGACCTCTCAGTGATGAGCCGCCATGGTTTGTCTGCAGTCCAATGCCCAAAAAGTGATCCAAACGTCGCTTGCTTTCATCGTTCTGAGGCAGCAGCTGCCTCAAGATCGTCTTGGGCCCCGAGAGACAATGTGAAAATGTGTCAACGAGTGACGAGTGGGGGTGGCACAGTAGCAAACTGAATTACATATTTTTTCCTTTCTAGTTTTCCTTTCCTGACACAGTGTGGAGCGTAATGCGGCAGTGTGGTGTGGTGGCAAGAACACTACGGCTTCGCCCTGTCCTTTGGCACATTCGGCGATGTGGGTAAAGAGAAATAGAGAGTTCTGTGTGTGTGTGTGTGTGTGT
>JASANX010000776.1:0-21833 GCA_030849745.1 Trypanosoma scelopori
TTGGTTTCTATTGCATTGTTGTTGTTGTTTTTAATTCTCTTTTTTTCTCCCCCTTTTAATGGCGGCGGTGGTGGTGGTGCTGCCTGTGCGTCCCACTGCCTGATGTTTCTCGTTGTTGTCGTTGTTGCCGCCATCAGGGCCAGAGGGGAGGGTATTATCCCCTGTGAAGCAGGATACCGCCCAGTGGCATGGGGCGAAAATGGGGGATGAAGACGGCGTGGGCAAAGTCGTTTTTTGTCTCGGACAACGACCCCGCGAAAGGAGCCGCTGAGCATGCGTCTCATAGGCAGCACACAAGGGAGGACAGGACGGTGGCGGCGACGCCACCGTTGTCGTGGCGCTGCACCCGCTGTGGTTGCACCCTCACGGTCCCCCTTGATGCACACACGGGCCGGCCGTCTTTTGTCATGCTCGCAGAGCACTTGGAGGGTTTTTCGTCGTCCGGGTCGGCGCCGGTCACGGGGGTTGTGCCATGCGCAGCAGGTGTGCTGCGTTACGAGCGTGGAGACAGGAATAACGATGACAAGGGTGCTTCAGCGCAAACAACGTGTGTTGGGGACCGACAGGAGGCGATGCATGCACTGCGACGGATGCTTTTTGGTCCACCCCCTGCGGATGGCTGCAGTGGTAGTGCCAAGATGGTGACAGCGTCGATGGATGTGAGGGTGTTTGTAGCGGTGGAAAACCCAAAGACACCCGCGAACATGGGTAGTATTTTGCGCGCCATTGGCTGCTTTGGGGCATCTGGTTTCATCTTCTCAGGGTCTCGTCTTTTGGAGGCACTAAAGCACCGGCCAGCGACAGACACACAGGCGGCCAGGGTTCATGTTCCCTATCTCTGTATTGCAGACATGGCCGATCTCTTTCGTGTGGTGGAGGATAAAACAGGGGAAGCAGAGTTATTTGAGTCTGTGGTGATTGCAGTCGACCTAATTCACGGCGCCATACCGCTGCCGCTGTTCCAGCACCCGCTCTTCCCTGACGCTGAGGATGATGATGATGATGATCATGGTGGTGGAGCAAAGTTGCACGCGAGTCCTCTGGGGAAAGTAGTTGTCTACCTGTTTGGTGCCGAGGATGGGTCTATTCGGCAGGAGCTGCTCGACCACTGCCATGCCGCGGTGTTTATTCCAACAAGAGGCAGCTTGAATCTCGCAGCAACGGTAAATGCTGTCTTGTATGACCGCTCTGCGGCAGAGTGGAGACGAAAGCGGGAAAATGAAGAGGAAGAGGTTGTTGGTGCTTTTGTTTCTGCTGCGACTGCGGCTTCCCTCGAGGGCCGCAACAAGAATAATCGAACTTCATGGAGTCTCCGCTCTCTCACTGCGTCACCTTCATTATCTGTCGAGAGAAAAAGAAGGCGACGCCCTTGAGAGTACTGGATATTGTCGCCGATTTGTGACAGCGGTCTGTGTTGACGTACCATCATAATTCCGCTTGGATGCAACGTGTGCACATGTGGGGGTGGGATGAATTTTTTTTGTTCTTGTTGGTGCGAATGACGGTGATGCTCCCTTCTTTTGTTTTTTTGTTTTTTGGTTTTTGGTTTTTTTTTTTTTTCTGTATGCACACATGCACGCACGTACGTCACATGTGCATTCCATACATTCTCGTTTCATTTTTCATCCCTTCTGTCTCCACGATTTTTTGGTTTGTGGGTGGTGCGGAGGGCGAATACAATAAAAAAAATTTTTTTTGAAAAAAAAAAAAAGGAGAGTGGTGGGGTGGGTGGGGTGGCATCTCACTGTGGCGCTGGAAATGCCATACAGAGAAGAAGAGCAACAGCATGAGCGACTCTTGTCCATTTCGCCTATGAGCGATGTTGGGAGCCATTGGCTGCAGTCTGACATCGCTTCCCCCATGAAACCTGCGCAAGACTACTTGCCGTCCCGCGGCCTTTGTGCACCGACAGACTTTGTCGCCGTCGATTCTTTGTCTGGAAATGGTGATAGTAGTGGTGGTGGTGGTGGTGGTTTTCGGCTTCTCCACGGCCGTCTAGTCTGTCTTCATTCCTCCCGTGCGTTACCGCTCTTCGGCGTCATCCTCGAAACAGGAACTGCCGAAAGAGACGACAGGTGCCAAGGCGCGTCATTCACACCTCCCATCTCGTGGGGGACGGCGGCGATGCTCGCAAGGCACGCCTATCTCCACGATGTGGTCCTTAGCTCTGCAAGCAGTGTAGTCCTTCTTCAATCATTTGCGCCCTCAGCGGCGACCGCTCGTGCAGAGAGACACTCGCCACCACCGGTTGCGACAGCGTGGGAGAAATTGTTGTGTGCGGTGCTTTTTTGCACGTCCCCACATGAACAGGCAGTGTTTCGGCGTGCGATATCGTGGAAGGAACACTGCCATGTGGAGGAAACAGTTACCACGGTGCGCCGGTGGACGAGGGTGTTGGAGGAGGGGTTTCTGCGCTGGGTTCCCCCGTCCAGTGGGCTGCGTCTGTTGCTCTTGTTGAGAAAAGTCGGTGGAGACGTCAACGGTATTTGCTGCGGTAGCCTTGAAATGGCGCTGTTGGGCCTGGATGATGTGCGGCTTGTGCAGCAGCATTGGGCCTTGTTGCGGCGCCATTGGTTGGTTTCAGAGGATTCCGTCTCCCTGGCGTCCATCGGTGATGATCTGCCGGAGTCTCTGGATCGCACTGCTAGGGTCTTTCAAAGGCATTACAGACAAGCGTTACACACGTGTATGGATGACACTGGCAATGATGGGAGTAGGAGTTGCAGCAGGACTCAAATCGCACGTGTGATGGCAGTCGTGGCACATATCGAGGCGCATCTACAGATGAAATTGCCAAACGCTGACAAGAGAGTTGTGCACTCTTCTTGTCACGAAGATTGTGCCTCTGGCTGTCTTCCATTTACCGCCATGCAGCGGGATTACTTGATTGAGATACTCGCGTTCCTTTTTCATTCGCAGCGCGATGGGGCGCAAGAGGAGGGACGTTCTGCTGCCGTTCGTTGGGTGTGGACACAGCTTGGAGACGATTCAAACGTCAGTCTATTCAGTGGGCCGTCGAGGGTTCTGTTTCACGAGTTCCTCGCCTCTCTCGCGCACTGGTTGGTGCTTCAGGTTTTACCAGTCCTGCTGCATCGTGTAAACCTGGCCGCCTCTCAGGAGCTGCAAGGGCATGCCGCATTATGTAGCGACTGGAGTGCCCATGATGCTGGCAACGATAATGCTGCGATGTCATCCTCGCCCGGGACGATCTGTCGTTCGCTTCGTCTTCAATTTCAGCGCGTGAACACGGGTGCGGAAAATACGGCCGACTCATTACGTCCTGGAGCACCAGTCGCGGCAACTTTGTTATCATCATCATCATCATTGGTGGCGACATCGCCGTGCAACCTGCTGTCGGGTGTCACCATGTCGGGGTGGGTGCGATGGCTCTGGAGCAAAAATCGGCGAAACGAGCGTCGTCACCTTGGCAGGGAGACTGACATGCGCAGTGGTGGTACGACACACTGGCCTGCGTTCTTCCCGTCTCTGTCATCCAGAGGGGTGGCGCTGCTGTCTATTCTCGACACCCTTGAGCCGCTTGGCCCGGCAGTGGCATCGGCCGCGACAACAGCAGAGCTGTCCGACAAATTCTTTGATTCTTGCGGCACGCCGCATGTGGCTGTAAACCGCTGGGTTCTCGGATGCAGCAGTGCAGAGGTGGCGGCACTCTGCCAGCAGCAGCAGCTGCAAAGGTGCAGATTTTCTCCCCATGTGAGCCCGCATAGGGCATTAGAGCTGTTCACGCTTATGACGTTTATTTTGCGTTATCGCCCCATGGTTGACGCGGCCCGCATTGCACACGTCGCCTCTCACTTCTGTCAGAAGGGAAAAGAAGCAACAGCTGGTGGTGAGGAGGACGCTGCGTGGCGTCCCCTCCCACCACTGTTTCATATCTCTCTAGTGAATTTTAATCTGTTTCTGCCGACGAATCAGGCGAAGCTTATCTGCTCCGCTGCAGGGGTGGATTACACTGTGTATGCCTCAACTGCCGAGGAAGAGGAAGAGGAAGAGGAGCAGTGTCAGCGGTGTGCAGTGAGCCGCGGTGACGCTGATATCATTGACGACGAGATGACGATGACAAGCACTGCGGGGCGAGCGGCTCCCGTTGCACTCATGGAGGACTCTGGCCTCGTAAAGGTGTATGACTGCGTGGCGCTGGAGCGGTTGGAGGTTGCGCGCTGGCGCGGTAGGGAACGGCTGCATGCGTGCGGAACGCTCATATTGCAGGCATTTTTACGCGCTCGTTGGTCAGTGCGGTGGAATTTTATCCCCCTTCGCCGCCGAGCAGAGCGACGATTTGTTGTTATCTTGCAAGCCGTGTTGCGTGCACATTGGGCGATGTTAACAGTAACGCAACGCCTAAAACGACTGCTGATGCAGCGCCAGCGGTGGCTTGAGGAGCGTAGGCGTTCTGCTGCCACCCGGGAAAGCCTCGTCCGCACACTAGAGTCGCACGCTGAACCACGAGCAGTGGACGCGGACAGGGGTGATAGCAACGGCAGCAAGGAGGATGAAACCCTCTGCAGCCTCCTCATACCGGAGACCAGAGCAAGTGTGAGTTCGCTACTGACACCAAGGTATGGCCATTATTGCGGCAGTGGTGGCGCTAACACTGGGCATGAGCAGCTGCTTACTGCCCCTGTGCTTCATGATGGTAATACCACAAATGGAGGAGAGGATGCTGATGTCGATGCGGGTCATAGCGGCTGCACTCTGTTGACGGCTCTCCTCGCCATGGAGGCAAAGGGGAGAAATGTCGTGCAGCACGTGGAAACCAAAGGGCGCCGTGAGCTCCTGGTGTGCATGGAGGCTGAGGGGCGAAAATGCCTTCTCTTGCGGGAGTACCGCGACCGGCGCCTCACGATTCAACAGTGTAGGGAGGAGCGGAATCAGGCGCTCCTGCATGACGGTCGTCGACTGCGTTGGAAACAGATGCAGAAGCGGCAAATGAAGCAAGAGCGTATTCAGTCGCATTTAGCGCCGACAAAACGAGGCAAAGAAACGCGTCGCACTCCTTCTGCTTCTTCAGCCTCTTTGCGTGACAACCAAAGCGGCAGCATCCCTCGTGGAGTGACGACTTGCGTGGATGGTGGAAATGATCTTAGCGATGTACTTGTGGTAATTGATATGCAAGATGATGATTGTGAGGAAATGCTGGAAGGGAAAAAGCGAGATTTGCCGATATGGGCGAAAAAACGTTGCCAGCCGGGGAATCTCGCAGCGCCTGTGGGCAAACGGAGGGAAACCAGGGGGATGCGTTCACTGCATTCTGGAGTGGCGGCATCGGTGTCAGTAGCAAAACCAGCTGTCGAGGCGCCACGCAATCGCCCAATGATGGAGCTTTGGAGGCGGGAGTACGAGGACCGTACGTTTATTGAACTGAGCGAGCAATACAACCGGTGCGTGTTGCAACGGCGCTGTGCGCTGGAATGTTTTGCGCTCACGGAGATGCTGCAGCGCCGCATTATCTTCCTTGCTGGTATGTTGGAGTGGCAGGAACTGCTAGCACGCTGGCGCACCATCATTGTGCCATACTGCCTTGTCACAGAGGCATTATATAGCGACCTCCTTGTGGCAATGGTGGTCCTGCAGGATGCTGCACCACAGCACCACAGGCGAGCGGTGTCAAGGCTGCCGCGTGGTCGTCAAGTGAATTTGGCACCTGAGGGCGCTGCTTCTGCGTGTGCCCGCGGTCAGCGCTCTCAGCTTTTGAGTCAACGTCGACAGAGCAATGTGCCGGCGGAAAACGAGAAAACGAGGCGGTTCACCGCATCGGTGAAGATTGCAGCGATGCAACGTGAATTCCTCAAGAAACCGAGGTTTCATCTGCTTTCCAGAAACTCCACTGATTCCAACCCGGCGCACAGCAGGGATGGTGCGGCAGCGGAGATTCGCAGAAATTCAGTGGCAGCAGAGGCAGAAGCAGTGCTGGTGGGACCAGAGCGAGCGAAAGCTCCTCCTCCGCGTGTCAGGAAGCGTCTTATCACATGGGCCGACTCACCACCACCACCGTCATCCTCTGCCTAGATGGGAATTACATAAATGAGAGTTTACTAGATGCAAAGAAGTACAGAATCTATCTGAACGAGATGATTTGTTGTTGTTGTTGTCAGTGCTGTTGCAGCTACTCGGAAATGAGGCGGGAAGATCCCATCATTTTCCAGGCAGCTCGGTGTGGGAGTCGTTGCGCTTTGTCAAATCCTACTTCCCCTTGGATATCTAACCTTGCTTTCTTGTGTATGTACTCTATCAGAAAGACAAATCCTGGGAAAGGTGAAAGAAGAGGAGGGAGGTTGCTGTAGGAAATGTTGCGCAGAACGCCTAGGACCCTTGGTGGCCAGCGGCGCTGGTGGAAAGAGGGACGCCCAGACTTCTTTCGCGCAGGCGAGCGGCGGACGCAGCTGGAACGACGCCGCATTGATTTAAGCCGGTATCATGCCCCCGTGGAGCCGACACCACACCAGGCGTGTGGACTCTACAGGCAGCTTCTGAAGGCGGGACATGTGCAACTACGTGTGACCGATGAAAAGTACTATGCGAAGAAGGTGCGTCACGAGTTTGAGGTGACCGCGCGGCAGACGAGTGCGCGTGTGCGTGGCATTATGTTTGAGAAGGGGCAATGGATGTTACGCAACAAGTTGGGTGGAATCGTGTGAGAGCTGAAAGTATGAAGAGTCAGCAGCAGCAGCAGCAGCCCTCCTCCTCCTCCTCCGGTTTTTTTCTTCTTCTGCTGCTGCTTTTTTTTTTTTTTTTTTTTTGGGGGGGGGGGGGGGGGGGGGGGGGTGTGTGGGGGGGGGGGGGCGATGGTGGTGTTTCTGGCGGTGTTGTGGTTTGACAGCGATGGTGCGCGCCGATGCAGTGCGAGGATGAATGAGCAAATGTGAATCGCCATGTGCTTTGCACAACCATTCCTCCATCCTCCCTTCGTCCCTTCGTTGCTCTCGCACACGATTTTTCTGTTTGTTTGTTTTTTTCTTTTTGATTTGTTTTAGTGTGCGTGCAAAGGGTGGCTCATGGTGGGTAAGACGTATCTGCGGTACGTTGTCGGTCCGCAGGGCGGTGCGGTGGTCAGCAATGCATCGCTCTCCGTCTCCAGTGTCATCGCACTGCCGTCGCATGCTCCGAACACAAGCACAAGAAAAACCGATATTCCACGCGGTACTCGCAGTAGAGCTCAAGATGGAAGTGCGGGGTCAGCCGTTATCTTTGCTGCGAGCCTCGAGGCCGTACGGGTGTATTCAGTTCGCAGCGGGGTGCTACTGCATACATTAATTCCAGCCGAGGCAAAGATGCCATTGGAGGTCACCACGCTTCGCGTACTCCCGCTGGATGTAGCCAGAACCTCATCATCATCATTAACACAGCAGCTGCAACAGAACTGCACCTTTGAACAGGGCGGGTGGATGCTCCTAGTTGGGTACCACAACGGTCACGTGGCTGTCTTCTCATGTAATCCGACATGCAACTATGCTCTCCCTGTCTGCCGATTCTACGCGCTTGGGCACCGAGTGGACACGACAGTGCTTGCCCTTGCTGTTGATGCCGGGCGTTCCTTCATGTGCAGTGGCGGGCAGGATACGGACCTCACAGTCTGGGATCTTGTGGCTCAAGAGCCGTCGTTTCGGCTTCGTGGGCACCGTGGTGGCATTGTTGGTGTTGAATTTATTCCACAGCAGCGGCAGGAGAAAGCCCAGATGCTGGTTGTGACAGGGGCTGCGGATGGTCTTATTAAGGTTTGGGATGTCTCCATCCGACAATGCATACAGACGATTGTTGCGTCTGATGCACAGCTGTCATCTTTGCGGATAGATTGTGCGGGGCGGCGTTTGTACTGTGGGATGCGGGAGAATCAACTGAAGGTGTTCAACACGGAGGCGCTTACTTTAGGAACACCAGACGGGGCGAGCGAGGGTGGTGCCATGTCGACCATGGTGGTGGAGCACGGTAGCATTTTACGTAAGCTACACAAACCCATCACGTTCCTATCGTTCTCACACGATGGTGCGTTTCTGTTGGCGTGCACTAGCAAGACGGTGGAAATCTTCCACATTTTGTCGCGGGAGGACGTGCGGAAGAAAGTGGTTCGCAAGCGCAAGCGGCGTGAGGGAAAGAACCACAACAGAGACGAGGAGAATGAAGTGGAGGAGGGCGCGGGGCGCGGGAGAGAAGAAGCGAGGGCGGCGAATGGTGTCGCGTCGCAGGGAGCTGATGGAAGTGGTGCAAACGAGAACAAGAAGACGAAGAGGAAAATGGGGGAGGGCAGCAGCAGCAGCAGCAGCAGTAGAAAAGGACAAGCGAGAGGTGATGATGAGGAGGAGGAGGAGGATAATAATAATAATAATAATAACGGCAGCAGCAGCACCACCCGCGCTGGTGGTGCTGCTGCCACCGCCTCGGAAGAAGTCTCCCTTCTGCGCACCTTCTTCTTCGAGGATAAGGTGCGGAGTGCCTGCTTCGTTCCGCCCACTGCTGGTGGTGGTGGTGGTGGTGGTGGGGACCGTCTCCATATCGCTGTTACATTTAATAACAACAAGGTGCACACCTTTACGACAATGCTGACCACCAGCGCGTTGCAGGGTGCGGCAACGTGGACGCTGGAAGACCTCGTGCTGCGACATTCGATGGATCACCGTGGTCACCACTCCGACATCCGCGCACTTGCGTTTGTTGAGGACGACACCGCACTTCTTTCGTTAAGCGCAGAGAAGCTCGCCTTGTGGAACGTCTCGGTCAAGGCGTCGTACAATGGGATGGAGGGGGTGGAGGAGAACCCAAATGACTTTTACGATGCCGTGGAGGCGAATGTGCGACGCGATGACGCAGCAGGGGCGTTAACATGCGCCGCGCAGGTTGCGTTTAACAATGCAGTAGCGATGGCCGCCATCTCCGCAAACATTTGTTGCGTGGGACTGCAGGATGGCACCATTCTTCTTGTCGATCTTCCTGCGACCGAGGTCGTCTTTTCGGAGCCGTTGGTGCACGTTGGTGGTGTGCGGCATGTGGTGCAGCGGCCGGACAGTGGTGGGTTTGTTTCCATTGGTGCTGATCGCCGCCTCATTGTCTGGACACTTGCGCTGCTGAAGGATTCCAGTGCTGGAAATCAAAGCAGCAACAGCAGCAGCAGCAATAATCATAACAACAAAGGTCGAGTGGGGAAAGGTGACGGGGGGGAGGAGACGATGAACACCTCAGCGCCGCAGCTGCTGCAGTCGACGGTGATTGAGCTGACGGAGAGTCCGCTTTTTATTGCCTTCAGCCCCGACAATCGCTTCATTGCCGTTGGGCTGCAGAATACAAATATTCAACTCTTTTTTGGTGACACGATGAAACCGTATCTGTCACTATTTGGGCACAAGCTGCCGCCGACTGCCGCGGCGTTTTCCTCCGATGGGACACTCATAGCGTCTGTTGGCATGGACAAATCGCTGCGTTTGTGGGGGACAGACTTTGGTGACTGTCACCGCGCAATTCACGCGCATGACGACTATGTGACACATGTGGCCTTTTTGCAGGATACGCATCAGCTCCTCACTGTCTCCTTGGATGGCTCTGTAAAGCATTGGGACGGCGACAACTGGACGATGATTCAGATGTTCCGGCAACATCAACGCGGTGTGTGGGCAGTGGCAGTGACGGCGAATGGCACGTGTCTTGCAACAGCAGGCGTTGACAAGTGCATTCGGTGCTTTTTACGCACTTCCGACATTGTGTTCCCCGCGGAGGAGGAGGAGCGCATGGCGCAGGAGGCGATGGACGAGGAGGCTGCGAAGCGAGCGGCGTTGCAGAATCTCGAACAGCAGAACCCAGAGGTTGGAGTAGCAGGGCAGCCGACAACCGCCACTGCCGCTGCTGCAGAGAAGCTCATGGAGGCGCTGGATCTTGTCAGTGTTGAGCTTCAGCGGCGCGAGAACGCCGAGGACATTGCGCCACCGCACCCTCTGCTCGCGAACAAATCGCCCTGGGAATATCTCTGGTCCATCATTGAGAGTGTGCGTCCCAGTGAGGTACGACACGCGCTGTCATCGCTGACAAGCACACACATTGATGCGCTTCTAAACTACCTCGAAACGATGCTGCAGGAGCGAGCGGTGCTAAATTACGAGATCGCCGCAAGGATTCTCCTTTTCCTCGTCGCCGCACCGCCAACAGCTGCAGGCGGATACAATACATGCGCTGCTATTGCTGGCGAGGTGTCGGAAGCGCATGGCGCCCGCCGCCTTGCTGCATTGCGGCGCATGATTGCGCAAGGCCTTGACCGCACTGTTGGCCGCATGGACTACAACATTGCTGGACTGCAGTTTCTGCGGCAGGTGCTTGAGGATGGAGACAAGACACGCTTCTTTGACCTGAGCAAGATACAGGGCTACAAGAAGAAGTACCACTCTCGCGCACTGCCGAACGGAGGTGATGAAAAGCAGCACCGTAAGAGGGGGACTGAGGCACGTAAAGTGAGATGAGACTCTTCTGTTGCTGCTGCCGCTGAAAACTTCAATAAACAAAATAAAATAAAATACAAGAGAAATGACAACTCGGACACGGCGTGTAGGGGTAAAAGGAGACGCTGCAGGCTCTGGAGTCGAACGTTTAAAAGAGTGAAAAGTCAACAAGAATTGTTTCTTCCTCTCTGCAGAGAAAAAAAAAGCAAAAAAAAAAATGGGGTGGAGTGTGTGTTGAGGCACTCACGCTCATGGGGGAACGAGGCAGAGATAATCCCCCCCCCCCCCCCCGCGTCAACCCTTCATTTGTCCCACAGACGCCTACATGAGGAGTGGGAGAGTAGCGCGTGAGTGCGAGGAAGAGTGGTGGTGAACATAACAAGTGGACCCCTACAATGAGATGACGTCTGTTTGTTCTTGTGTGGTATTGGTGGTGATGATGATGATGATGATGATGATGTCTGTTGTTCTGCGTGTACGTGTGGCTATTACTTGTATTCTTCACCGCGATTTTCAGAACAGACAACACACACACACACACACAATATGCAGACCGTCGGTTCCAATGGGCTGTTCTAACTCCTTCGACTTCTGCATTGGGTGTATTCGTTAGTGATAATTGCGTGTTTTGCGCAAGTCTGCTAGGAGTTCACATTGAATATTATACGCATACGCCTTGTCTCCTCCGCGTTACGATGCGTGGTGTGGAAGAGTCCCTGCTGCAGCTCCGGGATCTCATTGCGAAGGCGCGGAAGCAGGGAGATGGTGGCGACGAGCGCATTAGTGTTCAGGAACTGGAGCGGCGCCTCGCTGGGCTCAAAGCGAAGCTCTTCCGCGAGCATCGCCAGCAGCAGGAGCAGGAGCAGGAACATGACTTGCACCTTGTTTCCAGGCGGCGACATCAGCAGCATGCGACGATGTGGACTGGAACGAGTGGCTTCTTCGAGGGAAGTGAGGCGGCTGGAGTGTCGCTGGACCCTTCTGGGTTCTCTGGGTCGTTGACTTTGAATGCCGACTCACCACATGCTGTAGAGGAGGAGAAGAAAGAGGCGGTGATTGCAGGATTCACTCGTTGGGCCTCCCACCGTCAGGCTGAGAAGATGGATGATGATGATGATGATGATGATGATGGTGATGATGGTGATGATGGTGATGGGACGAGCAATTGTTCGCGCAGCACGTGCGGCGCATCATACGTAGCTGACCCTGGTGTACATCTACTTGTTGACATCACAGATGGATCGACGCAGTTGGAAAGCAGCAGTGGCATGTGCAGTCGCCATGTAGGGAAGGCTGAGGTGCCCTACTCCAGCAGCGGCAACGGCGGTCGTAGTGTCACCACGACCCCGTTGTACTCCTTTGCACAAAGCTATGCAAATGACGATCGTCAGCGTCTGTTCTTCATCATTGATCAGCTTTCCCACATTCTGCGGGAAGAGCGGATGCGGAAGGAGATGCTGCTGCAGCGCGTTGTCCCCGTGATGGTGCAGCATATCGAGAAGCTAGAACGGGATGTGGCAGCTCAGCGGCGCGAGATCGCCTTCTTAAAGCGGAGTCTGGCGTCTGCCCACGTGGTGCAGTCAGCAAGCGGGAAGGGGTGATGGCGTGGTGGTACCAAAGCAGCAGTAACTTCATCCTTGTGCGGCGCGCACGAAGGAAGGGGGATGGTGAATCGCGGAGGAAATCGTATCGATTACTTGTGTGAATGGGGAGGGGGAAACGGTGGTGCGGTAGACCGACCCATTTCCAATCATTCTACGTGTGGTAGAGCTTTTTTTTTTTTTTTCTTTGCTCCAGAGGTGCACCTTTTCTTTATCCATGGCGATGATGGCACTGCCGGGATGTGGTTGCGTTCGGTGTTGTTGTTGTTGTTGCTCTCTCCCTCCGGCCTCGCTGCAGGTTTGGGTTGTAGTGTAAGGAGGTGGAGGGGGGAAAGGTATGAAGAAGCGCACAACGGGAACGGAGGATGATGCCCCTATGGCGTTGCATACACGGCAGCGCAACAGCACTCTGGGCACACTCTCGTTCAACACGCGGGCTGTCACGTTGGTGCCACGGCTACTTGCCACACGCATAAAACACCTGCTCCGAGATGAGTTGTATATTGACGTCAAACTCCGAAGGGCACCGTCGGTCGTCAAGAGGGAGATCGTCACCCTCGAGCTCCTCTCAGCATACCATTGCTGGCTGCGGGGCGTGCAGGCACTGCTAGCCATTGTCGTGTTTGCGCTCTCGTTGTTGCGCTCCAACGAGGTGTTGGAGTGGACAATTTTCGGCATCTCGGAAGCAACGGTGCTGATTATTTTGAAGGTGTACACCATCAAGGCAGAGTACATGGGCCTCACAAACGGGCTCGATGATCCATGCTGCAATGTAGTCGCCTCCCACCTCTTCCCGCAGATGTTGCTCGAGGTGCTGCTGTGGAACCTTCATACCCCGCCAGTTATTCTTTTCTGGCGCCCGTTTTTCGAACTCTTGAACTACTTTGTATTCATCCGACTCTACGCTGTTGCCCTGTATGTTCACGATGCTGCGTACATGCACCGATCATTCTGCCGAGCAATGGTGGCTGTCTTGGCGTTGCCGCTGAACGCATCCTTCACACTGCGTACTGTGCTGGTGTTTCGCAAGGCGAAGGTGGCGTGTCTGACAGCACTGCTGTCATGGTTTGCTCTGTCCTGCATGTATGCGAAGGCGGAAGGCATCCCGCTCCATGATAGTCTCTGGTACACCTTTCAGACCATCACTACCATTGGCTACGGTGACATTTACCCTGGAACGTCAGTTGGAAGGCTTGTCACGGCGTTGGCGTGGATCGTCAGCTTTGTTCTTATCGCCTATTTTATCGTCATTTTACATGTGTCTCTAGCCAAGTACGAGGACGAGCATAACATGTCCACCCTGACACGTTGCCATAAACTCTCTCATGCTATACGAGGTGACTCCGCTCGTGTGATTCAGGCAGCGTGGCGCCTTCATCGTGTCAATTGTGCCTATCGACAACACTCGCCGAAGTTGTTGCAGCGAGCAAACGTGCTACTTTACTCGTGGAGACTCACGAGGAGAATATCTAGGCTGCGGTCTGTACAGCAGGACTGGGGAGATGCAATACGGCGGTTTCGTGCGAGTTGTGTGAGCCCCGCAACAGGCTTGTCAGAATCCCAGCATCATGAGCAACTGCGTCATGCCCAGCGGGTGGCGCAGCATGTGCAGCGGCAGATCGACGTGGAGATATTCGTGCAGAAATTTGTAAACAACTGGAACACCGCGCCTACACGAGAAGAGGTGGAGCGGGCTATCTTTGATAATAATGCAGGGGATAGCAACTCCTTGTGTTCCTCAGATGTGCTGTGTGGTTTCATTCCCTTTCCTGCTGTGGACACGACGAACCTTTTGAAAAGGGTGGAGGCGCTAGAAAGTGTGTGCGCCGATCTCTCAGCGTTGATAGACTCCCTGTCGTCGACGGCAATGACCAACCCTCCGAGTCTTGCTCACTCACGTTACTAATCGATAAATACATTCGCATCCCTTCACAAGGAACGAACCAAGCAAACAAACAAACAAACAAACAAACAGGGAAGCAAACGGCATTTCAAGTGTGGGTGCCCGCGACTTGAAGAGGGGTATACTAACAGGATGAATAGATGGGCCTCTTTGTGTCCGTCTCTCTCTTTCTGTGCGTGTATGTGTGTCATCTTTTGGTTTATCGAGAGGAGTCTATTGCCATGTATTGCTTTGCTTCCATTATGGTTGCCACACGTCTTTCGGTTGCTGTTATTGTACCCGCATCCATTTATACTTTGCGTGCAAACTTACTTGTCTGTGTGTTTGTGCCTCACCATTGGGGCATATGCATGCGTTACGGTGTTTTTTTTTTTTTTGTTTGTTTGTTTGTTTGTTTGCTTGCTTATCTCCGGTGCTGCAGTTTTGGGGTTTGTGAGGGGAGGGGAGGGGAGGGAAAACCAAAGGTCGGCAGGGGCAAGTCGTAGGAAGCCGAAGTAGAGGAAGAGGGGGAAATGGAGTTGCGGGAGCGAGCTGAGCGGCTGATAAAACCTCAGGCGCCTACGGCAGTACCATTGGCGACGCGAAGCACCGGTGAGTTGGCTCGTGCAGAGAAAATAAGGGCCAATTGCCACTGGTTGCGCGGGGCGATGTGCTTATTGGCGGTCATCTGCTGCGGCCTCTCCCTCTTTGAGGAGGCAACAGTGGCTCACTATCTTGTTCTCCTCTTTTCACTTGCAGGCGAAGCTGCCATTGTGGAAATTTACCTTCTCAGGGTGAAACTGCAAAACCTGAGACGCGACCCAGATGTGGCGCATGCAGTGAGTGTGTTTCACTCACCCTCTCTTTGCACTATGGTGTTAGAGATGTTGGTGTGGATCATTCAATGCCCACCACGCACCAACGATAGACCCGATGACTGGGTCGCGAGACTTGACATTTTTCTCATTATCCGCTTCTATGTCTTGTTTTTGTATGCAACGGATGTCTCCCGTCTGCCTCTCTTCACGCGCAGCATCGCATGTCTGGCGAATATCAGGTTTGGCAACCGCTTATTTGTCTGTATTACCTTTATGCTGGAGCACCTGTTTGTGACACTCGCAGCCTTTGTCGTGGGATTGGTGACCCTTGCCTTGTTCTACGCCAAGGCAGAAGGGATGAGGCTGGGCGACTCCATCTTTTTCTGCGTCAGCACCGCCTCCTTTGTGGGTATTGGCGATGTATCGCCCGCAACTGTCGCAGGTCGCGCGATCGCGTTGGGGGCTTTCTTTCTTGGTGTCGCCGTGCTGTGCTGGATTGTGTGCGTCGTGAACCGCGCGCTATCACTGAGTGACGCAGAGCGTAACCTGTATGCGCTCTTCCAAAGCAACAAGCTTTGTGGCGGCCTCCCGCTGCAGGCGGCACGTCTTATTCAGCGCACATGGCATCTCTATCTGGTGAACCGGGATAGACGCAATGCGGTCTCGCGTCAAATGGCTGCTTTTTTGTTCAAACAACAGGTTGCCACTTTTCGTCGTATGCGACAGGAATTAATTTACTTTGAAGGTCTCTTCCTTCGCTCAACCCGATCTTTTGACGACTATCTGCCTGTTCGCACCTCGGAGAGCTCACGGCAGACGACACCACGGACCTCAATTGCTGCAACTCCCACTGGCACACCACGTTCTCAGCGGCCGTTTCCGCTATTTCAAGAAGTGCGCACAAAGGCGAGATTGAGTCGGACGATGTCAATGAGTGGTGGTAGTGGTAATGGTGGCTGGTCATTCCGCTCTCGTACAGGTGCTACAACCTCTGCTGTTGCCGCACCTGGTCTGACAGAGGTGGAGCAGCGGTTATCGAACTTGGAGAGCACGCTGGGGACATTAGTGGCAAACGTTGCCGGACTGCAGGGCCGTCTTGGCCTCAAATGCAGCGTTTCTGTCTGATATGATGCACTGCACGCATATGTATACACGCCGAACACATTGGTATTCCCTGCTGGTTGTTGTTGTTGTTGTTGTTTTTTTTTTTTTTGCTGAATTGGACAGTCAACAGTGGCAACGGTAGCGATGAGAAGACAAGATGTGTGTTTTTGTGTGTATGTGTGTGTGTGCAGGAATGCCTACTACTATCGGTACTGCTTTTTGGTGCCTCACCTGTGCTTTCCTCTTGCCTCGACTGCATCCCAAATCTGGCGAGCCTCGCCGTGAATCAAGGAAAGAAAGAGAGAGAATTTTTTTTTTTTTTTTTTTTTTTTTTTGGGGGGGGGGGTGTGGGGGAGGTGTGGGTTTTCGCCCTCAGGGTGGAATAACACAGAATTAACTTACAACCGTCTGCAATAGGCACTCTCCTGTTCTTTAGGGCAAACGAATAGAAGCTAAAATCGGCAACAATAATGACACGGCAGTCTGATGTGCAGGAGTCCATGAAGACCCTCTCCAACCGCACCGAGAAGGCAGTGGAGGTGCGCAAGTACGATGAGAAGGCAGTGCAGCAGCGTATGCAGAAGCTGTATGCCGACATCGCACAAAAAAAGTTGTTGAAGAAGAAGAAAATGGACGAACTCGCGCAGAACCAGCTGGCTGAAGATGACGTCCTGTTGTTGGTTCATCAGCTGGGGTGCGACCGCGCGGTGGCAGAGCATCGGCTGCGCGAAAAGAAGGGCAATGTTGTGGCGGTCATGCGGGAAATTGTGGGACTTCCGAGAATGAAAGCGACCAACTCTGGCTTGTGATTTTGATAACCAGCATGAGGGGCAATCACGTGTGCATCCTGTAGGGCCGCTCCCGATAACAGTGTTTCTTCGCTTCGTTTCGTCTCACTTCATTCCTTTTTCTTTTTTTTTTTTCGTCTGCGGGTGCTTCCGGTGCCGTATGTGGTGCTGCTGTTCTGTCACGTGTTTTTTTCTCGTCGACGCACCAATCGCCTCGCCTTTTCTTCGTCCATTGTTTTATGATTCCGCCGTGTCTCTCCGAGCTGCGCATGGTAGTGTGAAGAACAAACAGGAAGAAAAAAAGAAAGTGGAGGGGGTTTCTCGATGTGCAACGTGGATTTAGGTGCCTCATTCAGATGGTGATGGTGGTGTTGCCGCTTTGCATTCTTGTGGTACACGAAAGGGCGGCGGTTGGGATGTCGCCCGATGGAACGCACACATTCTCCTCCCTCTGCACTTCTCTCGGCTGCGTGCTTTCTTTGTGGGAAGGGCGGGGCGGCCATTGTTCCCGCGTGTTCTTTTTTATTCATCCTGCAGCCATGTTTGTTTGCCTCCTGGTGTCGGGATTTCTTCTTCCCTCCACATGCATCTCTACCTCGAAATAAAATACAAATGGAATCTGATTTGCCAAGAAAAGAAAGACGTAAAACCGGCAGAAGATGAACCGTGCTATTCTATTTATTGCGGTCGCCGTTGTCCTCTCCACCATCACTGCCTCGGCGCAGTCGTCGTCCTTGTCGCAACACATCATCATAATCAATGGCACCAAGTGGGGTGATGTGATCAGCACAAATGCGGAAGGCCTCAAGGCGGCTATCACCACGGACATCGGAAAGAAGGTGGAGCGCAAGTACTCCTTCGAAACTTCGATCAACGTCGTGTCTCTTTTCGGTAATGGCTTTCTGGAGGCTTACGTTGCTGTGGAACAGGCTGTGATACCCGATGCCCTCGACGCAAGACTGCAGCACACATGGCCTCCCGACGAGGTAAATTCCATGATCACACAGAGCGACTTTGCCACCACAATTGCCTTGCACCCAAGTACAGATTCGGTTGCTCTTGTGAGCGTTCGAGTCCAGAATTCTGGCAACGATGTGGAGGAATGTAACAAGTGGTGCCAACGTATGGTCTTAATGGCGGCGGTCATTGGAGTCACGATGGGACTCTCTTTGTTGGTTTTGCTCGTCTGGATGTGCTTCCACTTTCGCCGTAACAGGTTTGTCGATTTGCCCAACACGGATGATATTGAATTGAAGTAAAGTTTATTGACGTCGTCATACTTTTCTCTCTCTCTCGCCTTCCCCCCTCCTCTTCTTGTCTCTGTCGATATATCCATTATTATTATATATGCACCCATCTTTATTGCTCTACCCCACGCTTACCCACCCAACCCCCGCACGATGTCCTTTTCGGTGTGGTCTCTGTGGGAGTGCCGGAAGCCGCTGGTCATGAACCGCCTTCGCTAAGCCGATTGCCGGTTTATAAACCCCTTTTTCCTTCTTTTTTTTTTGCCTTCTCTGGCGTTTTTTTTTTTTTTTTCTTATATAAATTCAACCACCACCCTCAGCGGTGTTTTTCGTTTCTTTTTTTTTTTTTTTGCTCTTGTTGTTGTTGTTGTTCTTCTTCGGCAAGAGGGATGGGATCGCAACCACTCGCTTATCCTCCATTTTCGAAAGGAACAGAACGACGAATGAAGCGGGAAAAGAAGATGTGCTCTTTCTTTCTAACACGAACAACAAAAATAACAACCTGCCCTCTTGGGGATGACAATAACAAAAGTCCTTTTTTGCTCTCTCTGGTTTGCCGACACTGCACTCTCGAAGTGATTATGGGAGACCACACGCCAAGTGCTCCACCTGCGTGAGTCTGAGTGGATGGTTCAGACGAGAATGTTGCCGTGTCTCTTTTTTTTTTTTTTTGCGTGTCTGTGTGCGTAACCAACGTCATTATCAAGTCGCACTGGGAACTTGCTCCTGCATCTTTCCCTTTTCCACGCCCGCCAGCCCGCCAAGCTACAAAAGCATCAATGATCCGCAGTAACAGCAACAAGTGTGCTATTCTATTTATTGCGGTCGCCGTTGTCCTCTCCACCATCACTGCCTCGGCGCAGTCGTCGTCCTTGTCGCAACACATCATCATAATCAATGGCACCAAGTGGGGTGATGTGATCAGCACAAATGCGGAAGGCCTCAAGGCGGCTATCACCACGGACATCGGAAAGAAGGTGGAGCGCAAGTACTCCTTCGAAACTTCGATCAACGTCGTGTCTCTTTTCGGTAATGGCTTTCTGGAGGCTTACGTTGCTGTGGAACAGGCTGTGATACCCGATGCCCTCGACGCAAGACTGCAGCACACATGGCCTCCCGACGAGGTAAATTCCATGATCACACAGAGCGACTTTGCCACCACAATTGCCTTGCACCCAAGTACAGATTCGGTTGCTCTTGTGAGCGTTGAGAATGCAGGGAGGGAAAGATTTTTCTACAATTGTGACAGTCTTTGCAAGCGCACAACATTGCTATTGGTTGCCGTCGTTGCCACGATGGTGCTGGTCACTGTCGTGGTTATCTCGTGGTTATGTTACCGGAAATGTCGCGAGGAGAAACATGAAATAAAAACGAATTCGAATTCGGGTTCGAATGAGTAGGAGGCGATCACCTTCGGACTGTTTGCTCCAGCTCTCATTGCTACGCTGTTTATGCTCTGCCCGACCTCCTCAAAAGGGTGTGAGATTTTTTTTTTTTTTTCGTTTTTGATTGCTTCTTATTTGCCTTCGAAGGTGGTACGAAACACGAGTGGCCGTGCGCAGGCGAAATGGGTGATGGATGTAACCTTCACATTTATTTGCTGTATCGTCTCTCTTTTTGTGGTTGGCCTATGTTGCAACGGGAGGTGAAGAAATTATTTCTGTGAGACTACGCTGTGTACATATTTTCATTTTTCTGCCCTCATCGCTTCTGCATCTTTCCCCTTTCCACGCCCGCCAGCCCGCCAAGCTACAAAAGCATCAATGATCCGCAGTAACAGCAACAAGTGTGCTATTCTATTTATTGCGGTCGCCGTTGTCCTCTCCACCATCACTGCCTCGGCGCAGTCGTCGTCCTTGTCGCAACACATCATCATAATCAATGGCACCAAGTGGGGTGATGTGATCAGCACAAATGCGGAAGGCCTCAAGGCGGCTATCACCACGGACATCGGAAAGAAGGTGGAGCGCAAGTACTCCTTCGAAACTTCGATCAACGTCGTGTCTCTTTTCGGTAATGGCTTTCTGGAGGCTTACGTTGCTGTGGAACAGGCTGTGATACCCGATGCCCTCGACGCAAGACTGCAGCACACATGGCCTCCCGACGAGGTAAATTCCATGATCACACAGAGCGACTTTGCCACTACAATTGCCTTGCACCCAAGTACAGATTCGGTTGCTCTTATGAGCGTTCGAGTCGATAATTCTGGCAACGTTGTGGAGAAAGCCTCTATACAAACTCGTGGCGTCCTCGCCGTGTCGATCTCCTTGGGAGTCTTGATGCTGATTGTTCTTCTTACTACTCTATATTGCCAATGCTTCTATCTTGACGCAAAATTGTCCTAAAGACCTGCCCCCACAGACTATTTAGCATTTTCTGCATCGCAGGAACTGAAAGAAACCATGCCCTGGTAACATCCCAAAGCCATTTTGAAATGATAAATTATAATTCGGGAAATTTTTTCTCCTTCAAACTCCATGAGCACCGGTAATGTTTATATAAATCTGTTTTGAAATATCACGGTTTCTCACCTTCTATTTTCTCTCTGGGTCCCTGAAATTGTACAAAAAAAAAAAAGGGTTTTTCTTCGGAGGATGGCCGACTGAAATGCATTCTCGTGCATTTTTCTTCAACTCACTCACCCTTGGTGGAATGCAGGGTGGGTGGAACTTTTTGTGTATATAGTTTGTTTGATGCTTTCTCCCGACGCCTTCCTTGTTTTGTTTTTTTTTTTCCACCTGCAGGTGGTTTCTTCCAATGGGGGGACCACAAAAACCCGTTCTTTTGAATCGTTTCGCCGGGCCCCTGGTCCCAGGCACGTCCTGTGGTGATTTGTGGGGCCCGATTTTTTCCGGGGAGGGGAAACGCTCGTGCCGTGTCGTGCGCCACCTTCCCCTTCTTTCCACCACTTTCTTTGGAAGGGCCACGTGCAAGAGGCTAGTGTTTCACCCTCTCTCTCCCCCCCCCCCCCCCTTCCGTGCATTCACCCCTCGCGGTTCTCAAGACGCCGTGCGCCACACCGGCCCCACTCCTGCAGTTGCCCGGGAGGGTGGACCCGCCGCCGGCCTTTCACGCCTTGACCTTCGAGTGCTCCAGCTCGGTTCTCTTCCCGCGGGGCGGCCCTGGGGGAGGGGAGCGAACTCGCGACGGAGAGAGGCGCATCGGCACTTGCGTGGCCGCCTCGGTGCCGCGCTGAAAGAAGGCCATCGAGCCCCCAACGACGAGCGAAGGCGCCTTTCGGTTTCCCAACGCCACAAACCTCTTGCGCGGCGCACATTTCCCCAGCCCCCATGATCGAATTTTGCCGA
The DNA here is from genome assembly GCA_030849745.1 of Trypanosoma scelopori. Classification (NCBI taxonomy): domain Eukaryota; phylum Euglenozoa; class Kinetoplastea; order Trypanosomatida; family Trypanosomatidae; genus Trypanosoma; species Trypanosoma scelopori. The sequence continues at coordinate 21,185 of JASANX010000776.1, forward strand.
AAAAGCCCCCGCCAAACGCGCTGTCGCACGCACCAGACCTGAGGGCGTGTCCAGCACAGCCGGGACGCGCGGCACGCATGCGAAGCCGGTCTCCACAGCTGCCGCTTCGCAGAAACGCAGCGCCAATCCAAGCGCCCTCCTCGAGGGGGCCGGACGGGAATACGCATGCACGCCGTCACCCCGCTTCGGGCTTCGAGTCGGACAGGGCCAAAAAAAGAGGCACAGAAACTACCGCAGCCGATGGAATGGAGGGCACCGCCTCGCCCGTCACGCTTCACCTCTTTTCGCGCGGCGCCGCAAGCGTCGGGGGCTTGGACCTTTCGGGGCGCACTGAGCGTAGCCGCGGTCGCTGTGTGTGCTTCTTCCCCGAGCCTGTCAATCGCACTGCGCCGCAACGGGTCATCATCGGTTGCGGTCTCGAGCGGCAGCATACCGCCAAGTCTGCAGATACCGGGGAGAGGGCGCCTGTGATGATGCAGAGGGTTTGCGTCACCGCGGAACGGTTTGGGAGACTGTTGAAGGGCGTTTTGGGTTTATTGTGGTGGACGAGACGCGCGAGTTGATCGTTTTGCAAGTGGGCAACGCGGAGGGGCGGTGCCGTCAAGCCGGAGGGCGCCGTCTTCTTCACTTTGCGCGAGGCGTTGCGGCG
>JASANX010000777.1:0-21855 GCA_030849745.1 Trypanosoma scelopori
TTTGCAAATAAATAGGCCCGTCAGGTGCCCGTGTGTTTTATGTTTATGTTTTTGTTTCATACACATATATATATATATTTTTTTTTTTCTCCGCTGTGTGTTGAGTTTGGGAGGTTTTGTGTGATTTGGTAAAGGGAATGCGGGGCACCGGTGTTGGGCTGTGTGTGTCGCATGGTTGGATCTGTGTGATGTAATGTGATGGAGAGAGCTGCAGGGCACTTCTGTTTTTGGGGTGCGCCGACATGCGGAGCGAGTGGCAATCGGCGCTTGGAGGAGAGCGATGAGGATGGAAAAGAAGCCGCTGAGGTGCCTGCTCCTTGTCGCTTCCTGCACATGTACTCCGTTTCTCTCTCTCTCTCTGTGTGTGTGTGTGTGTGTGTGTGTGAAAGAGGTGAAGAAGCAAGGCGGGAAAGGAGGTCGTCGATGCCTTGCGTGATGTAATGGTGGTTTAAAAACTAAAATAATTAATGTAACCCCGTCTTGCGCGCATGCAAGAAATGATGAAGAAGAGCGGTGTGTTTGGGTGAAATTGAAGACATGGATCCAGTTGCGGGGAGGGGATGTCAGGAGTCAGTATTATCTCAAATAAATGGTAAAACGGTGGAATCTAAATTGCAAGAGGACAACTCTTAACACTAACGTGGTGATGGTGATACTTCGGCCCCGGCGAGTCGAACGAGACACCCACATCACTCACAGGCCTCTACGGGCAATTGGCGAACAGATCCTCCCACCCTCCAAACCCCCTCCACCGTGCACTCGTTCGTTTGTTTGTGTATTTTGTGTGGGGTATCGGGGAGGAGGGGGGGAGGGGAGGGGCATCACTCGTGTACATCATGAGCTGATGGCAGGCCATGTAAATGAAGGGACAAATATGCGAGGGAGAGGGAGAGGGAGAGAAGGGGTGGGGGAATGGGTATGGATAAAAATAACACGAAAAGTAAAAAAGGAAATTAACATAAGAAAATCGACAAGGAGCGGCTGGGAATCCAATTGGACTCGACTGCATTGCGGCGTTCTGCTGCAGGGGGGGGGGGGGGGGGGTAACTCGGGGAGCAGAGTGAAGTTATGTGTTTTTTCTTTCTTTCTTTCTTCCGCCTTATTCACTGCGTACGTGCACATCGGTCTGGTGGTAGTAGTGCTGAGTGTGAGGGTAGACGGAGCTGCACGCGGTAGGAGCAATAGGGCAAGGCATCGCACTCTTGAGGTTTTGAAACGATTATTCTAATCCAAAATATTTGCAGAAGGTAGCCGGGAGAAACATTACGACTCCTTGTTTCCCATGGCAGCTCTCTCGCAGAGGAGCTTCCCGGCGACCCTCGTGACGCCCATCCCTGTGGATCCGTACATCACGCACATTGACGACAGGAAGCGCTTCGTGATGCTTGTCGCTGGTATCTTCACGGCCACTGCCATTTCGGCTCACTACAGCTTCGCTCTTGTCACTAATTACCTCAAAGATCGATACCACTACGGTCAAGCGGACGTGACTATGATCACCACTGTTGGCGCAAGTGTTGGAGCCCTATCGTTTCCAGCTGGTGTTCTCTTTGACCACTTGGGTGCATCTGTGGCAGTTGCCGTGCCGTGTGTCATTGGCACCGCAGGTTTCGTGCTCCTGGGTCTGACGTTTAGTGGCTATATTGATGGGTCTGTCTTTCTGTTCTCCGTGTTTTATGCGATTGTATGTTGGGGGACATCCTCCATGGACACGGGAAGCTTGATGACCAATGTTCTCAATTTTCCCCGTGATCGAGGCGCTGTTGTGGTACTGCAGAAGACGTTTAATGGATTGGGCTCCTCTATGTTGGCCGTCTTGTTTTCGAGCTTTTTCCCAGAGCGTTACGATACTCTAGCGTTTTTTACAGCATGTGTCGTGTTTTTATTTGGGATGACAGGTGCCGCGTTTCTGCGTCTTCCACCGTATCACTTGACCACTCTGCAGATGAGGAACCTGTCGGAAGACGAGATCGCCACCAGAGAAGTCACACGTGACATTTACATGACACAACGGCCCTCACAGCGGCGGTTGGCCGTTGGGTATGTAGTGCTTGCCGCTCTGATTCTGTTCCTAACAACGCAGTCCATCTTGGTGGCATATGTAAGTCTGCTGCCGAAGGTTCAGATTATATTGGCTTCTGTTACTGTTGTTATATTTGTGTCTATTCTCAGCATCGCTCTTCCGCTGCGTTGTTTGGATGCACCAGAGGTTGAAATGTACTCAAATATGGGGGACAGTTCCCCCGTCTCGTTGCCTCGTAGAGGCGGGGACTTTGTGGACAATTGTGTTGCAAAGCCATACGCCGTGCAGCACGAGGAGGTTGTATGCGAATCTGGTGGTATTCTTGAACCCTTTTTGCAGCCACACCCTTCACGGCGGCAGAGTTACGCCTCCACTCTGCCAGGGCCATTGCCTGAGAGGATTCCTGAGCCGCAGTACCAAGGTAGCTTTCTTGAGGATCTTCTTTTTCTGGACATGTGGCTTCTTTTTTGGACGGGATTCTGCAACTGGGGAACAGGCAATCTCGTCGTTGCGAACACGGCACAAATTTATCGCTCGATGAACAACAATCATTATTTAGACTCTACCAACACTCTCTATGTCACACTCATTGGAGTGGGCAGCGCTCTTGGGAGAGTGATTATGGGATGTATTGAGATGGCTGTTGACAAGCAGGCCTACTCACTCAAGGGAGACGTGTGGCAGCCCGAGTCTCGCTTGCCGCGTTTGGCGCGGAATTTGCACGTTATAATGGTATATCCAATTCCCTCTGCCCTCATGTCTGTTAGCTTGGCAGTTCTATTGCTGATTCCGGCAGAAGCGTTGGTGGTGCCATTGGTGCTCATTGGCTTTGCCTTTGGGTATAGCTGGGCGTGCACAGCACTTGTGGTTCGTTCTCTCTTTGCAAAGGATGTTGGAAAGCATTATAGTTTTCTATTTGTGGGTTCGTTCTGTGCAAACATTGCACTCAACCGCTTCATGTTTGGCGAACTCTTTGACTACGAGGGGAGGAAGATGGGTCTTTATCCTTTTTGCTCTGGGCGCCAATGTGTGTCAACAAGCTTTCTAGTTCTCTTGGGCTTGAACATCACGGCGTTGGTCACCTCTGTGTTGGCGTGCCGGCGGTTTCTGTGTTACGCCTCCAACGGTCTTCCCCGTACGCACTCTAACTCGGGCGTCATGGATGAAAATGATGTTTTTTAACGGGAACGATAGTGTGGTGTTTTCCTTTTTCTTTTTGCTTTTTTTTTTTTTTTGCCTTTCCGGTGGTGCAATTATTGCAGCCACCACCACAGCGAAAACAAAAAAAAAAAAGAAAGAAAGACGTGTCGTCTTGATCTTGACGCTGAAAAATGTTGTGTTTTGCTTTTTTTTTTTTTTTTGGTTTATTCCGTTTTTTTTTTTTTTTTTTTGTGTGTGTGTGTAGTGCGTTGCCATTCGTTGTTTTTGATGGGGAGGAGATGAAATGGAGGGTGGTGGATGGTCATTTGGGTCTGATCCTCTCCTTTTCTCGCGCTCTCGGTCAGTTGTGCTGTCCAGTTGGTTCACCTGCTCGTTCTCTTCCCTTTCAATGAGTCTCCCCATTCCTCATCTTGCCTTTGCTCCCCTTCATGCGGGTGTCAGGTGCGTGGTCATGTCTCTTTCTCTCTATCTCTCTGTCTCTATGATCTCTTATTTCTTAAGCATTCCCACCTCCTTTTTTTTTCGTGTGTGTGTGGGGGGGGGGGGCTTTGTATTGTTCTTTTGCCGTAAGCGGGGAGCCTTCGCTGCTGCCTGTGCGGTCTGTGTTCACATATTTGGTGGTGGTAGCAAAGGGAATAAAAATAAGACGCACTGAGGCAACTGAAGGCTCGGGAGGAGGGGTGCACAACTGGCCTTAGTCAACGTGTAAAGGGGGTACACTATGTGTGGCATCTACTGCGTACTTCGTCAGCGTCGGGCGAAGGATACATCTGATGTGTTCTGCAAAGACGGAGCGATTCAGCATGCGGCACTTCGTCGGGCTGTGCAGCGTCGTGGCCCCGATGATTGTGCATCAGTGGAGTTTAGCGCTTCCCCTAGCGTGTCTGTTGAGGCAATGAGTGCCGTTTTGCGCATGCGTGGTGATGGTGAAGTGGTGCGACAGCCAGCGCTGGTGAGGGCACTCCGAGGAGAGGCGCACGATTGTTGTTCACGTCCAGCATTCTGCCCGTCGTTCCTTCAGTGGAATGGCGAAGTGTTTGGCGGCTCCATGCAGCTGTCTTCGCAGGCGTCGGACACGAACGCCATTCTGAACTGCCTGCATCAACTGGAGTGTGATTCTGAGACAAGGATGAACAGGGACGCGAAGGGCACGGAGGACCTTCGCGCCGCGGCCTTGACTCGGGCGCAGGCGTCATTTGCGGAGTGTTGCATGCAATTCCTTCAGGACAACGTTGAGGGACCGTACGCTTTTGTGTACTACGCCAGCTCCCTGCAGATGTTTCTTTTTGGCCGCGACCCACTGGGGCGGCGCTCCCTTCTTACGCACGTCGCCGCAGTAAGAGCAGCAGCGCCGCGTGATGGGGGAGATGCAGGAGGGGATGATGTCACCCATGAAGTTGTTCTGGAGGTCATCATCTCTTCCGTCACCGCGGCGCATGTTGGGGGGCGATGCGCAGTGAAGGAACCCGCTGAAAACCCCTGGAAGCGTTTGAGGCTTGGGAGCAGTGTCCATGGCAACAAGAATGGTGGTGATGATGTTAATGATGATGATGATGATGATGACGATGACAATGCGACTCCAGCCTCCTCGGACAACTGCTGCTGGCAGGAGTTGCCCAACACCGGGCTCTTCGTAGTCAGCGTTGTGCCGTCCTTGCTGACCGCTTCTCTCCTCTTTTCGCATTGTCCGTGGACAGCACCACACGGCACGCATCCTCTGCTGCGATTCCGATCCCAACCACATCTAAAAATGATGCTGGAAGAGAAGGGGGGAGGAGAAGCAAGAGAAGAGGAAGAGCACCATCAAATCCTCGGGCGCTTGCTGTACGAGGGTGGTGCGCGTTCACACCCATTACTGCAGGGCCTCACGTCCTTCGAAATGCAGGCGACCATTCACTACATTCGGGCGCTTTGGAAGGCTGTGGTGGTGCGCACAAAGGCAGATCACAGCGGTGGGGATCCCACCTGCCCAGTTGGAGTGCTTTTTTCTGGCGGCATAGACTGCACCGTTCTCGCTGCGATTGCGCACTACGCGTTGCCTCTCACAACGCCAATTGAACTTGTCAATGTGGCCTTCGGGGAGACCCCAGAACTCACACCTGACAGGCTGGCCACGTTTAAAGCATTTGAACAGTTGCTTCAGCTTCAGATTCCAGTAACGTCGAAGAGGGAAGGAAGTAATGGGGATTCCCTGCAGGAAGGCAGAGAGTGGCGCCTCGTGCTGGTAGATGTGCCCTATGATGCGAATAACTCCCATGTGCAGGGTTTGATCTGTCCAGGAAACTCCGTCATTGACATGAGCATTGGTAGCGCACTCTGGCATGCTGCCCAAGGGCGCGGGCGTATGCAGCGTGTCCGGGCAAGTGACGAGGTTTCAGCTACAATTCGTGCAAGAGCCCTCTCGTCTGGTCATCACAAACTGTACAGAGTGTCATCGGATAATATGAAGTCATTCAAAGAAGAAAATTTGAGTTCGACTGACAGTAACGTAGAGACTGGTGCTAAGTTCGCTCCTCTGGTCGATGCCATTGTCACAGAACTGGAGGCGTTTGGTGGGGCTTCAGCATCGGCCCCTGTGTTGCTCTCAACGCTGGGGAAGGATCATGCAACGGCGCTCCGCCCCGTACTTGCCCGGTACAAGTACAAAAAACTGGGGCAGTACCTAAACGATGCTTTTACCGCCGGTGTGGTCGCTTTCGCCAGACGCGACGAGGCGCCGTCAAAGGCTGTCCGCCTTGTGCGGCCGGTAGATATGGCGCGTGTGCGGCATGTGGTGCCGGCAAAGTGGCTTCTTTCTGGCATGGATGAAGGCTCGCCGCTTGGTTCGTGCGTGAGTGACTATACCTGCGAGGCGCGAGTGTTGTTGCTCGGGATGGGTGCTGATGAAACACTTGGGGGCTATACTCGTCACCGCCGCGCCTTTCAGCGCCGTGGAGTGCAGGGCCTTGCGGCAGAGTTGGGTGGTGACTTTGCGAGGCTCTGGAAACGAAACCTTGGGCGAGACGATCGCGTGGTGTGCGACAGTGGAAGAGAGGGTCGCTACCCGTACCTTGACGAGGGAGTGCTGCGGGCACTCGCCGCAATCGCCGCGCGGGGGTTTCACGGAGCCAGTGCAGCTGCTACTGGCAGTGGTAGTAGTAGTAGTGTCACGTCAGTGGACGGGGATGTAGCACTGCAGCAGGCACTGGAGCCGGTGTGCTGCTTCAGTACAGTGAACGGAGCGCCTGGCGTGGGTGACAAGAAGATTCTGCGGCGCTGCGCCGCGATGTTGGGACTGGGTGACGTGGTGCACTTGCAGAAACGTGCGATTCAGTTTGGCTCCCGAGTGGCATGCGCACCACTCTGACTCGTCCTTTTTCTGCCTCGTCTACCAGATGAGGCACCACAAATGGTGGTGGTGCTGCTGCAGCCGAAGGAAAAGATGGAATGGACAAAACAGAGAGACGGTTTTTGCATCTAAAACACGACACCTCTCTACCTGCGATGCGCCTCCAGTCTCCTGCAACAGGCGTTGTTTATTCCCTTTTGCCATGTTTCCCTCTGAAGCTAGCGCCTTGGTAAACACACACACACACACACACACACGCGAACACACGTGCACACGCGCGAGGTGTTCTTTGGGTGCATGGGGTGATGATGGCATGCTGCTCTTCGGGTGGCGGCTTCACCGCCCTTGTCGGTGCCATCCGGGAGCTGAAAAACATGTCTCTCTCCCTGCACGGTGCGTGCCCCAGGGCTAATGCTGCCGCAAGGGCTCTACGGCACCCACGGAGATCCTTTGTCGAGCACAGCACCGACCCGAAGAAGTGGCGAAGTCCCGAGAAGGCAGAAGTAAAGCGGCGTCATCCGGGAGTGAAGCTTGGATCGAGCTTTGTGTGTATCCAGGAGCAGGCGAAGGTGGAGCAGCAGCTCGTTGATGCGGACAAGTTTACAGATTGGAATATGGTCTGGCGCTTTTCGATCGGTGCGGCCTTGCTGCTCGTGCTGCTCAACCTGCTGCTGGAGACGGTAGAGCCGATCCCAACTCCTGAGTACACGCCGTATGTTTCTCCACCCAAGTCGCAAGTGGACGATAGGCAGCCGTGAGCATATTACATCCCTGTTGTTATTCTACTGCAACGGGGGAAATGGTAAGCACACACACACACACACTGTAAGAATCTCTAATATATGCCTTGATGCCGTTCATGGAAGGCAAAGAAGCAGGGCTTTTTTTTTTCCCCTTCCTTTCTTTCTTTCTTTCCTTCTTTTCTCATCTTGGCTGCTAGAGGAAATTCAAAGACTAACAACAACCATAAAAAGAAAAGAAAAGAAAAAAGCGTGTCGCAAAGCGGGAGGTTATTTATTTTCATTGAGAGTAGGGATAATAAAGGGAAAAAGAGGGAGAATGCAACGGCCGCTCTCGGATGAGGAAGTTGCAGCTAAGGAGGCTCGTCTGCGTGAGCTCCGTAGCCAATTGAACGAGTTGAATGCTGCTCCATCATCGTCTCGATCGCCACCTCCAGAGTGCAGTAACCTTGACCCTTACAACGATGACGGCGCACCGTGTAGTGATGACTCTGAAGATGAAGAAGATGAGTTTCTGCAAGAGGCGGAACGCGCTCAAGAAGGGGTGGCAGGTGTACATATGTATGCAAAGCCGATGGATGAACTGCTTGGAGCGACACTGGAGACGGGGCCAAATGCCAGACGAAGTACTGTTGGGGACTTTGAACTGCTGCGGCTGGCGAAAATGGGTGATGTTGCCTCCTTCATGGATTTTGCCGATTTTATTGGGGTTGACCCTACGACCTTCAGGGACAACCACATGCGAAACGCCCTGCATTATGCAGCGGACAGTGGGTGCATCCCGCTCCTGCAGTACCTCATCGAGAAGAAGGTGCCGTTCGAGAAGGACGAAAGGATGATGACGCCTATTGACATCGCTGCACTAAACCAGCATGAGGCGGCTGTGAAGCTGCTGATGGAGGCGTTCCCTGAGGCTGCAGGGGTGGTGAAGAACCATGAGGAGGCGGTGGAAAGCTTTGCCCAACCTCCACCGAGGTTTACCATGACGAAGCCAGCACCACATGCGTTGAAAGAGACCCGCATTCGTGCCTTTTGGAAGACTGGGGATTCTGCGTCTGCTGTCCCCACCCCCGCTTCGAGTGTCGCCACCACAGTCTTTCGTCTCACTGAGAAACACCACGATTTGGTTGTGCGTGCACTAAGCGGCTCCAGTTTGGCGCATGATAGTCAGGGATTTAACAACTGGCTTCCGCCCGCTGAATCCGAAACGCTGGTGGCCGTTCTTCCACGCACAAAAATGGTGGGTGTGGTGCAGACTGTCGGTGCGCACGAGGCTATTCAAGGCTTAGTTGCGGCAGTGCCGTTGGGTGGATCCATTGTGGGCAATAAGGGCCAAATTAGGGTGAACGACCCGGTGTTGGTGACGCAGTTAGTGTTACACCCTACGCTTCGAGGAGCCAACGTCGCCGCGATGCTTTTGGAGGAACTGCAGCGGCTATTAAAAGACGCTGAAACCACTGCTGTCGTCTTCCGTAGCGCACTTCAGCTCCCTGTGCAGGCCATAGGCCTCTTGAAGTGGTCTCGACGGTCGATTGCGCCTTGCTCTGTTTTCCGGCGCCAATATGCCATGGATGTGTTTCCGGACTTTTATCACTACGACGATGTCCTGCGGGCCGATATCACCGCCAAGAACGCCGTCGCAAGGTCCTTTCATGATCGAATGGCGACACACCGCGCTAACTGGTGCGCCGTGGACCACACCGACAGCAACCAGCTGAAACTCCTGCATGAATTTGTCGTCTCCCATGCAGCCAATATGTTTGATATCGCATACGTGCCTGGGTCAACCGACGACGTTCTAGCATCTCTGATTGTGGATGGACTCTCTCCTTTTGTGTATGTGTCGCCAACGACTGGTGCGATCACTGACCTCGTTGTTCTGCGTCTCCGTAACTCGGAAGGATTAAATAATGAACTGAAGAGTGTAGCCATGTGTGTATATGCTCTCTTTACCTCCTTTAAGAGGTCTGAAAAGGCAGAGGAGGTGCTTGTCCTGTGTGAAATGCTGAATTGCGAGACAGTTCTCATCCCAAACATGTTTGGATTTCTCGACAGCGACCTCAGTGGAGCCAAATTTGAGGAGCTGCTGGCGTGCCGCGAGTACCTGTACGTGTTGAGCTCCAGGACGGAGGCAGCCGCCCAACCAACACCACTCTCGAAGGTCGCCATACCGTGCGCCTTTATTTAGCACTGAGGATGTTCGCCCCGCACAATGGTGATCGTGGCACCTGCAATGCGGGGAGCGGCAACGAAGGCAGGACAAACGATGAAATAAAAGTAAGCGAAGTGGTAGGGTGGCTTCCTTGTTGTTTTCCCTTTACACGTGTGCTCCTCTTCTTCCAGCAAACTGATTCTATTTCTCTTTCTCTCTCTCTCTCTCTCTGTCTGTGTGTGTGTGTGTGTGTGTGTGTGTGTGTGTGTTTGCGTATGTGAGTATCGGACTTCTTTTTTGCTTGTACGCATGTCGAGGGAAGTGGCAGGAACAGCAACGGAAGTAAGCACAGGGCAGTGGGCATGCCTCCATAGAAGCCCCAAAAAGCAGCATGGAATGAGAGGAGAACGAAGGAATTAAGAGACCAAATGTTCATTTCTCTCTCTTTCTTTTTTTGTTTGTTTGTTGTTGTTGTTGTTGTTATTGTGGTTGCCGTTCTCTTCCTGTTTTCTTGACAATCTGGACGTGCAGAAAGAAGGGTGCTTTTGTTGCTGCTGTTCTTCATTCGTGATTTTTCTTTTCTTCCTTCTCTGCGTCTGCGTGGTGCGCCTCCATTGCTCTCAGCACCTTGACTGCTACTGCTGCTGCTGCTGCTACCACCACCACCACCGTCGTTGCTAATGCTTATGGACAAGAAGAGGAAAATAAAGGTTCTGCCTTGTCACTTTGGGCGCCTGAAGCTTGCCATTATATGTATTTCGCACACTCTCTCCTATTCCCGCACACACACACACACACACACAGAGAGAGAGAGAGAGAGGGAAAGAGATCATTTTGGCATTATTATTGTTCTTGTTTCGTTGTCAACGTTTTTTTTTTTTTTTTTTTTGATGTTGTTCTCGTGGTTTGTCTCCGGTGAACCATTGCGTTGCTTCTTCTATCTGTTTGGCTCATCTCCTCCACCTTTTCTTTTCATTTTACCTTTTTTTTTTTTTTCTTTGCGGGGCGGGGTTGTGTGTGAAAGGGAAGCTGCATGAGTTTCATCAACAGCCATCAGCGAATGCTCCTCTCCATGAGCGCCTCTCAAAAGGTTTGCAGAGGCGTTGGTGCTGCTGCTGCTGCTGTCTCATCCAGAAATTCCCGTGGTGTGCTTTGGCTAGCGTTGACGAGCGATCTTCGGTGTTTACATACTGCTGCTGGTAGGGTTTTTTGCGACCACTGGTGTCTGCTGCGGTGCCATAGAGGACCGCTTTGGGCTGCCCCAGCACCACTAGCTCCAGCTGTTCGCTTTTGTGTCACGGTAGCAGGGGATGCTGAGGGGCCGTGTGAAGGCGTGGGGCGAAGCAAGGCTCGGCTGCAGGAGGCAGAGTCGCTGCTGCGGGCGCGATTTGGCCCCCAGGCCAAGCTTGTGATTCAGTACTGTTCTCAGCGCCGAGTCCGGCGAGTGACGAGGGGAGTGCAGGAAGCAAATGGCGAGGAGGATGAGGAAGATGTGATGGAGGACGAGGACCCCGTCTCCGGCCCCTTGACGCGCGATGCATGCGGTAAGCGCGAGGGGTTGTTGCCTTCGTCGCCGAAGGGGGGCTCTTTGGGGTGCCGGGCCTCAGCAACGTGTCGATTGCTTGGTTTCCCAGTGGAGCTTGCGGCAGTAACTGGGAATGAGGCGGTAGAGGTTCTGGATCGTGTGCTTCGTGAGGCGCTTGAAAGTGATGTAATTTTTATACGTCCGCAGCCGAAGAGTTGCTCGTCGGGGTCATCGTTCTCGTCATCATCGTCGTCGTCGTCGTCGTCGTCCCATACGGCACGTGGGCGTGGCCGGGGTCGCGGAAAGCAGAGACGGGATGGCCGTGGGCAGTACAATGGAGAGCACATGCTTTCTCCACGGCAGATGGAGTTCAAGGCGATCATAGACGAACTAAGGGAGTTGTGTGTGTACTTTAGTCGTGTGTTGAAGTTCTCCATCAAGCGTCCAGAGGAAAGGACACATCGGCAGTCACAAACACAAGAGCGGCAGGATGATGGCGCTGCAACGCAACGTGGTGAGTGGCGTTGCCGGGCATACGTGCGGGACGAGTGGGGCATAGCACCCACCCTCTCGTTTACCGGTGAAGGGCGTGGTCAGTCCCCTAATGAGTGTCTAATGCAGTGCTTTGCGCTTCTTCGGGATCGCTATCGCGCTGAGTTGGAGTCTCCCTCTGTGCAGCTGGAAAGTGTCTGTGAGGTGAAGGCCTTTGTTCATCCATGGGGAAAGATCATTGAGAGTTACTGCTTTGAGGAAAACGTTGAGGAGGATTTGTTGAAGCAAAATGACAACCGAAAGAAAAAGAGTGGCACCGAGCCGTCAAGAACGCACGTGGAGGATAAGATGCAGGCGGACGCTACGGAACTGGTACCAGTGGAGGAGCAGTACCGTGTACTGCGACCGACAACATTTACTGCTGCAGTTATCGTCGAGGATGCGCAGGGAAACGTCAGCGTGAATCAGGTGAAGCGGCAGGCCACCCCGTTGGTGGCGTACCAAAATGCGTCAGGTCAGGCGCTTCGCTCTGAGGCTGTTTTCGCACCAGATACTACAATTATGGACCAGTGTATTCCCCTGCCCCCACTACTAGTCCGCATGCGGTGGCAATTTGACGCGATGGTGCATCATCTTGCGCAACGGTTGGGTAAGCAGACGGAGGATTTTGCCTCGATTCGCATTGATGGTGATAGTAACATAATGTGTAGGGACGAGGACGCTTCCAAGGCGATCTGCGATGCAGCCAGGAGTGACAAGCAGAGTTTTTTTTTTACTGCGTGTTTTATTTCTGATGGAAGTGTGGTGTGGCAGCAGAGTGGACCAGGGCGCTACAGAGTTGAGTTTGAATGCTATGTGCAGGCGCTGACGTACCTTCTCGATCAGTACCCTGATGTTGGACGGCTCTGTTTCGACGCGCGTGGAGGTGGCGTGTTATTCCCCACCACGCAGCTACTGGAGCTTTCAGTGCTAAAGCATGACAACTACAACATAGCCTCCAATCACCGCGGAAAGTGGAATGTATACGCCCTGCTCGGCACGCTCACGTCGCAGCTCATTGGGAGTTTCTACCAGACATTCTACCATGAGGATCGCGCGACGGGCGAGTGGCGTGCGACGCTTACCGTCAACGATGGTGCGCGCTCGAAGCAGTTGCTAATTCAGCGCCAGGCAAAAAAGCGAGGAGAGGCGTGGCGGAACGCGTGTCTAGACAGTCTTCGAGAAAACTTTCCGAACCAGTACCGCGACGCGCTGATGCTTCACCCAGACCTTGATCTCTCCGGGGACACAATGGCGCGTGGAAGCAAATTCCGCGCTCTCCCGCGTGAAAAACGTGTGGAACACATAGGAAACATATTTTCCCTTGTTGCCGCCTTTGCGGAGGAAGATCTGGGGTGGCACAACTTACGTGTGCGTCTCCGAAACGCTTCTTGTGACTTGGGCCTCCCGCAGTGGGTGGCAGAGATGGAGGCGCAGATCGAGGGCGAAGAGCAGCGGCGGGTGGTCGCTATTTCGCCACCGTACGCTCAGGTGAAGCACGCAAGAAGGGTTCTTGTGTATCAGCTGGCGCAGAAGTATTTCCCGAAGGAGCTGGAAGCGTACGCAAAACTCAACCGTGGTGATGCGATAAACCCTGACCAAGACGCGCGCAATGCCGACAATATGGTGTATCGTGCGGGGACGGAGTCGTTTGTGAACCAAGTGATGGTGCTTCTCGAGGAGATGGCACCCGCCATGGCTCCTTTTACATGGGTGCTTGAGCAGTATGATGTAGACGGCGATGCTGGCGGAAACGATGGCAGTATTGAGTGTCTCCTGCGCCCATTTTGCCCGCGGTTCCGTGCGGCTGTGTATGGACAAAGGGATGATCTTCTCGTCAGTGAGCGCATTGGTGGGGAGGATGAAAGTGCGGTAGGTGTGCTGTGCAGCGTGCTACGTGCGGCGACAAATCGTCTTGCGGGTGATAAAGGCGAGCAGCTTTGGACCGAGTACGAATGCCACGCACCACCACCCGTCGCTACATCGCGCGAACTCTCGCTTTACATGTTCAATGCATTCTTTGGCGTCTCTAGGATTGGCACGGGAGATGGTGGTTCAGATGCACTGTCATTAATTGGAGAACAGCAGGTGGTGGAAGTGGACACAAGAGAGTTGGGTGGATATTGGTTCGCGACCGTGGCACTCTCACGGGTAGGCGGGTTGGCTGCGGCGCGTGCAATTGCGATGACGAAGCGGGAGGCAGTACGTGACGTGTTGCTCTTGGCGTGCCGAAGGAGCTTCCCACGTGCGCTCCAGTACTTGTCAGCGCACTCGAGGGAGATAAATTCCTTCGCAGAAGAGGTACTCTCTACACCGGTGGTGGAACTCTTACCGGACACCGTGATGCGCGACATCCAGCAAGGCCTGGAGCGGGCGGAGGTCGCGGGACCGCCGCGGCCGTACACACTCTTGCGTCGCTGTGTGACGCGTGACTTTCGAAATGAGCGTTGGTTGCGGGTGGAACAAGTGCCGAATAGTGGTAATGGGTTTCAATGCCGTATTTACCTGCAGAAGCATCGGCGTGAGGCGAAAAAGGGGGAGGTGCAGCTCGTCGGTTTCGGTTCCGCGCTGACTCGGGCGCAGGCGCTGCACGTCGCCTCCGTCTCTGCGCTGGAGAATCTCTTTGAGACGGAGCTTGCAGAAGCTGTCGCACGCTCACCCAGCTACAAGGATTTACCGCCCTCGGAGTAACTAAACTGAGGAAGGAAAAGCAAAAAAAAAAAAAAAGATGAAGATGAAGCAGCAGAAGCAATAAGAAGGATAGCGTTGCTGTATTGGGGTGTCGCTCGAGAAGATGTGGGGTGTCCACCAGGGCTCGTCAGGTGGTGTAGGAAGAGAGGCTGCAGACTGTGCTGCACCCTTTGTCGTGCATATTGGTTGGCTGTTTGGGCTTTTCTTCTATTTTCCCCCTCCCTCTTTTTTTTTTTTCTTTTTTGTGTAGTTGCTGGAGTTTTTTTTCCTTTTTTTTTATCTGCAGGGAGGTTTGTGGTGGTGGTGGTGGTGAGTAGACATCGTGACTCCGCGCGTGTTTGCCTGTCATGGACGACATCCGCTTCCCCGTTTGGGTATACCGCTCGCCGGTCTTTACGATGGCACGGGTGCTGGGCCGACACGTGCAACAGCAGCTCCTCGCCGCATCCGCATCCGCAGCAGCAGCAGCAGCGTCACCATTACCACCTCTGCATTGTCGGCCGGAACTTGACGCTATTCGTGAGACACCGCCCTTGTACACCAAGTACGTTGACGGAGTGAACCCGCTTGGCCAGGGTGAGCACTCGGGGTCGTCTTTGCTCGGTGGTAGCATGAAAGTAAATGATGCAGATGACCCACACTTCGGGATCTCCTCCTCCGCGTCCCACTCAACAACTGCTGAAGTTTTAAACCACCCGCGCGTAGTGCTGCTTATCAAAATGTCGCAAGTGGAAGGTGTCGTTTCGCAGGGGGTCAGTGTCTCTGTCAAGAACGCACCAGCCCTGATTTCACTAATGGCTCTCGCGGTCGAGTGGCGCTCATTGCCGAGCGACCATACCAAGGGGTTCTACACCGAGTGTGCCTCTTTGTACACTTCACTGATGCGGCGCTTGAACACCATATCATTTCTTCCCGGAGTTGACGTGCAGGGGTTTGTGGCATCACTTGTGTCGTGTGGCCTACAATTGGGATGCAATGAAAGAGAAATTCGTAGTGGTGCTGACGCGGTCGGTGATGTTGAAGGGGACCACGTCGTGTTGGTGGGTTTTGACAGCCGCGTTGTTGACACAGTCATTCTTTCCTGCATTCCATCCAATTTTGACGAATGTGTTCAAAACCCCATCGCACTGGGGGCATTACAGGGCCTCGCGTATACGGCAAGAGAAAGGCCTGTCCATTTAAACCCCAAGCTCGTGATGCGTCTACATAGTCTCACAGATGCCTTCACGACTTCTTCGAGGCGGAAGGAGCTGTCGTATAAGCAGCTGCTTTGTTATATTATGGAAGCGATAAGTTCTGCCCGCTGCGTGGATTATGCTCGGATGCGTAACTGGCTCGCGGCCTTACTTCAGCCAGACTACATACTGAAGGGTCTCCTTCAGAAGGAGGATATACACGCACGTGTGGCGGCAGCGACGTTGACACTCTTAACAAGGTGGCTGCAGGACGTTGTGGTGGTCTGTGATACAAACCTCAAGCGTAACGGGAGCAGTCAAGAGCAGGCGACTACATTTCTGGCACAGGAAGAAGCACTGGAAATCGATAAGCTCATAAAGGGTGTGTGGGCAACCCTTCATCAGGCGCTCAACAGGTTGGAGGTGCTTCACAAGAGAAATGTCACCCTCCATGGCGACAACTTGCGCATCCTTGTGGAGAGTCTATTGTTGGCCGAGCTGAAGCGTGTTCAGTGTTATCGAGTCATCAGTGGGGTGCAGCGACAGGTGATTCCTGAAAAGGTAGAGGAGGCGGCAGGAGGGGCGAAGCAGAAGAGGCGAGAGAAGGGTGAAAAAGAGGTCCCGAAGAAAGGCAAAGCGACGACGAAACCCGGGACGGAGCAGCGAGAGCAGGGCGTCGCGCTCACTTTGAGTTATGTGCCCTCCATGGAGGAGGAGGATCTGCGGCTCCGTGTAATCGGGAACATTGTGAAGTTTCTTCTTCTTCCGACAAGTGTATTTAGCGCGACTATTGCGAAACCGGCAGCGATGTCACTTCGGCAAGACATCACAGAGTGGTGTGCGAAGGTCATTGCTCTCACCGCCTCCACGGACGGTGAAGTCACATCGCTGGGACGACGCCATTCAAGGTGCTCTGTTCTCACGACGGCGCAGTTTTCCAGCAACTACTATAATGGTTTGGAAAGCATCGCCCTTAAGCTGATTCTTCGTGTGCTGGAAGCAAGTGCGCTGGAGATTTCTTCCAAATTCAGCACTGAAAAGGAGGAAGAAAAGGAGGAAGAAGAGGAAGAGGGAATCCGTATAGCAGCCCTTTGTCTGCAGAGTCTATGTGCGACAAACTCTTTCATTCGTTCCTTTGCGGTGACAGAGGCGCTGGATGCCATTATGCGTCTACCAACAGCGCGACAGTCGATGGGAACGTTATGTAGTGGCAAGGGGGGGGACAGTATAGGGCCTCTCTCAATGGAATCCAGACGCCTGTCGGTGTGTTTTGCAATGATGAATCGCGTGCTTGTGTCACGACACCGCTCCATTTTTAAACCTCTGCCTTATGAGGGGGTGCTGCGCCTTGGTCAGTTCTTGTTTGACACCTTTGAGGATACACTGCGGACCCACGTGCACTCTGGCAACCTTGCTAACCCTGAGAAGATGGACTTCCCGTGCTCCAGAATGCTCGTGGTCGCGGAGTCCTTCTGGAGGCTTGTACAGCGCTGCAATGAACGTATTCGTGTGATGGCGCGGGAGGGCCTCCGGCTTACCGTTTCCAACCACACGGAGACGAAGGTACACTTGATGAAGACACTCAATGAGGAGAGCATGGTTCTCCGTCTGCTGCTGCGCGCTGTGCTTTGCTGCATGATCAATGTTGCCTGGCCTGAATCCGGTATTCTCTACAGCTTTGCTCCTAATAAGGGCGACCGCCGTCCGGGTTTTGACATTACAGCAGCAGCGCTTGCGTCATTATCGCTTTTTTTCCGTCCCTTGTGCCTTCTGTGCCAGCTTTCTACTCTCTTCCCAGTGACGGATGTGCGCCACCTCATGTACCACCACGAGAATGCCGAGGGCCTCACACGGATGGACAGTGCTGACTCCTTTCTGCACCATTATTGTTTTCAGCCAAACAATATGAATTCCCCTTTTTGGGCAGAGAATGGTATAGCGCAGTTTCGCTCTTGCTGGTTCATGCTGTCCTATTACCGCTTCACCAATGAAGCATTGCTGCGCGCGAGTCGTGATGAGACGTTGCCACCGTCATCAGATGGAAAACTGCGCCACTGCAAGTATGCCTTAACATGGCATCAAGCAAGGTGCATACGCTTGCTTGCCGCGTCGACTCCGCCACTCATGTACATGCGATCCTCTGACTATCAGCAAGCCATGGCAGACATTCATGTATTGGAGCGTTATTTGACTAGCAACACCTATGGGACTCGTATTGCTGCTGCTGCCGCTGCCGCCGCCGTTGCTATTACCAGTAGGAGTGGCAGTAAGGCTTATCAAAAGGAGGTAATGCAGTCCCTTCGACTATGCTGTCCAGAAGTGGCGGATGGAGGTAGAGAAGCAGGGGGGCTCTCGTTTTCTGAGTTCTTCCTGGTTAACGCTCTCGCCACGCTCGAGATGCTTCGCGCGTCTTGCGGTTCCATTTCCACCATTACACAGTACCAGTGCTTTGAAATACGGGAGTTTGACGCGAGAAAGGAGGTACGAACGGTTGTGGGACATGTGACAACCGCCGTCACAAGACTCTACCTGTCAACCTTGCAGGCCATGCTCCCTGATGTTGCAGCGAATAGAATCGACGAAAATGCACGACAGCTTGTTTTGCTTTATGGGTTTGCCATTGACTCTGTTAGGCGCTCTGCCAAGGAGATTCTCGGAAAGATCATTAACGCTTTCCCCGCTTTTGCAACTAGCAGTACGGCGCTCCCATTGCTGTGGGCAGTGATTAACCTGCTGGATAGAGGGCGTGCCACCGATGTGCAATGTTTTTGTGAGAAACTGCACTTCACTGATGCACCTGCCGTTGCCATGGATCCGGATTCACATGAGCGACGGAAGCAGGTGCAGGATGCGGTGGCCTTTGCCGAGCATTGGGTTGAGGTGGCTCGGCGACACTCCCCCATGGCGCTGCTGGGGCACGCCAGTGTCTTCATTTTTGAGGAGGAAATGTCATTTAGGCTGCGTGGGCCCGGTGCCGGGTCGTCGCTGGCTATTCGCGCCTATAGCGTGGATGCCGAATCTTCCAATTCGACTCAGAACTATGCCCGGTGTCTTATAAAGAGAAGTAAGGCACAAGGCCAAGTAATGGCTGCCTTTGGCCTGGCTCAGCCGGGAGGCATGGGGAATCTTCTTCTTGGTCGACTTCAAGCCATGCTGGAGGGTAGTTTGGGAGCAATAAATACGGGAGCGCAGTCAAAGGGGCGGCAGCATAGTGGGTCATGGGTGAAGCGCTTGCGGGCGGAGGGGTGTGTGGCGGCAGCTGGAAGCAACAATAGTGTTTTTGTTGTTGATGATGATGATGGTGGTGATGCTAATTGTTATTATTATAATACCAACAACGATGACGACGCGGAGGCGGGGGAGGTGGGAGAAGATGATGACGATGATGATGAAGGGAATACTAAGAAGATGGAGGGCAATTTGTATTTTGGCGCGCCGCAGGGGCAGGTGTCCTTGGATTCGGATCACGCTGCGGTGATGCAACCACACGAGGCGGATGCACTCCTTTGCATGGTTTCAGCATTTCTGGCGACGGCGAAGGTTCGCCCATCGACGCAAGTGGAACTGCTGCGACATCTTGTGCAGGGACCTATCCACTTGTTTACAAGTCATCACATAGCGGCTGCCATTCAGTCTTGGAAGTGGCTTCTCTTCGAGAAGCGCGAGCGTTATGCGGTGCCACTGTTGGTGCAAGTGGTGGAGGGGTTCCTGTGGACGATTTCGGAGAGGATTGGTCTGTTTGATGGTTCCAGGCCCTCGCAAACAGACGAGGTGGAGTCAGGGGATCGAACAGCGTCGACGCAGAGCATGTCCATTTACCTGCAGGACTACAAGGTGAATTCGCCGCACAAGCTTCTAATTGAGTTTCTGTTTGCATGGTACGTGGATACTGCCAGTCCGTTGTCCTTTTACCCGTCTGTTCTTCTTATTCTGCAACATCTTGCCATGCGAGTGGTGGAGTTGCCCTCCCGATTCTCCACAAAGGATGCGTCACTCTCAGAAACCATGCGTTGTGCTCTGATGATCAGTACCATCTGTTGGAATCTGCAAACCGTCAATGAACGTCGTCTGCGTGTGGGCTTGTCCGCCCTTGTCGCCTTTGACTCCATTGGCGCGATTCGTCAGGGTTGGTACAGGTGTTTGCTGCAGTGGTTCCGAAAGACACCACCGTCGTGGTATTTTACACGGGATCCCTCTGCTGCAGTGGAGGAACTGCAAATTCTAGAGAAGCTCATCCACCTGCTCGATATGGATCGTGACTCGCTCACCAATTCGGTGAATGGTTTTCTGGATTTTGCTCTCCCGGGGAGGGAATCACGCCGTCCATGCCCAGATTCTCTTCTCAGGGGGAATGGGAGTGTGGGCCATGCGGTGTTTGATGAGGGTGGTGTGCAGGTGGTTCCTGTAGGTGAGACGGGTGTTCACGAAACTGCCGTTGGGCGGGAGGCGCATCGCGTCATGCGGCTTATTGGACTACTACGGCTTCTCGTGGAACACGAGCGCCGGCGGCTGTTGTTGTGGCTTCGTCCGCAAGACGCCAGTGTAAAGAGTTGGAATTATTCTGACGCTAGTATTTCTGAGACTGTGTGGCGGACGCACTGCGAAGCTGCAGCAACAACTGATCCTGCTGTGTTGGTGGCGTTGGTGGCGCGATTTCCCAACCCACAGGTTGTTTCTTGTGCGGTGCGGCATGTCTCGGAGAATCCAGAAGCATACTGTCACATACCTGAGGCGGTTGACTTGTACCTAAATGACATGGTGCTTATGGAGGGCTATCCTGGGTTGCATCTCTTTAGCAACTGCAGCATTGTACAGGCCCTCCGCTTCCTAGATAGGCGCTATACAACACACTACCCTCGTGTCTCTGCGTATGCTCTTCGCAGTCTGTTCTCTCAAAATAGTGAGAATCTTATATTTTACCTTCCGCAAATCCTACAAGTTCTCTCGGAGAATCGGTCTGGTGATGTTGTAGCGTTTCTCAGGAAAATGTGTGGCAAGAGTGAGATGTTTACGCATCAGCTGCTCTGGTCGCTTCAGACGGAGGGGAGTGAGGAGAATAACAATAATGCTGGTAAGTCATCGAATAGGTGTTTGGAGTTGGCTTTGGAAGTACGGCGAGGGTTTGATGGGACGAGGGGGGTGTTTCACGATGGCGAGTTTTCATTTATTCAGAAAATTATCTCCCTGTCAGGAGAAATGAAACTGATTGAGAAGGCGTCTCGAAAGGAAGCCCTTCGTCGGCGTCTACGTGATGCGGAATTTCACGAGCTGATAAATCGCATGCATCTGTATCTTCCCACCAATCCAAGCTGGCGCATTGTTGGTCTTGTCCCCAGCACGGCGGGAGCCATGCAGAGCGCGGCCAAGTGTCCTATTCTGGTGGAGTTTCAGTGTGTGCATCGGGATCATGATGATATGGAGGTGGGTCTGAAGCGCGGATCTGCGGAATCGCACCAGTCGGAGGCGGAGCCTGTAGTCAAGGCGTGCATCTTCAAAATGGGGGATGACTGCCGGCAAGACCAAATCGCGCTGCAGCTCATCGCCTTCTTCCAGCGTATTTTTGATTCGATTCAGGTGCCCTCCTTTCTTTACCCTTACAGGGTGGTAACTACCGGGAAGGAGTGCGGAGTCATTGAGTGTGTTCCGCGCGCGATGAGCCGGGACCAAATCGGAAAGCTTGTAGAGAGCAATATTGCAGAATATTTTGTACAGACATATGGTCATCCAGAGTCGGTGACATTCCACCAGGCCCGGGATTGCTTTATTCGGAGCATGGCGTCCTACTCTGTCGCGTCCTTTGTTCTGAACGTAAAGGACCGTCACAATGGGAACATTATGGTGGATGGCGAGGGGCATGTTGTGCATATTGATTTTGGTTTCCTATTTGACCTTTCCCCTGGAGGAGACATCAATTTTGAGTCGTCCCCGTTTAAGTTGACGGCGGAAATGCTGCAGCTCATGGGGCATCCCGTGGGAAAGGGAAAGCAAACGGTCCAAAGTCCCTCGTTGGCAAGGGCTTTGATCGACCCCGAGAGCTACAACCTCTTCCTCGATTTGACTCTTCGCTGTTACCTTGCCGTGCGCCAGTTCGCTCGGCAGGTCTGCGTGCTTGTAGAGCTCATGCTCGGGTGTGGATTGCCATGCTTCAACCCGCAGAAGACGATTCAAGACCTCGCATGGCGTCTTGCCATGAATAAAAACGAGGCCGAGGCTGCCGAGTTCATGCTAAAGCGAATTGCCCAATCCAAAGAGAACCTCCGAACGGTTCTGTACGACAGGTACCAAAACATCGCGGAGGGAATAGAAATGTAGGAGGAGCACTCGATCTCCGTGCATACACAGAAACGGAACTGTCGTCGTCGTCGTCGTCGTCGCCTTTGGGTCCCCCCCCTCCCCGCCAGGTTTTGCAGAACCTCTTGAATGCGCGGCAAGGCGCTGCCAATGTAGGCGGCAGGGCTGCCCTGGCGCCAACCGTCGGCTCCACTTTTTCTTTTTTTTTTCCTTCTTCGTCTTCTTACAATGCGCACCG